>CAUYQG010022509.1:0-96283 GCA_963574415.1 Tarsius wallacei
AGTTTTAACAAGGGGCCTCTCTCTATAAGCATCAAAACTAGCATTGATCAAGGTAATGTGTCTGTCTTTTTTTTTTTTGATTTGGCGTCTCACTCTGTCGCCCAGACTGGAGTGCAGTGGCCGCTCCAGGCCACTGCAGCCTCGAGCTGCTGGGCTCCGGCGATCCTTCCGCCTCAGCCTTCCAAGTAGCTGAAATTACAGGCGCGTGCTACCACGCCCGGCTAATTTTTTGATTTATTGTAGAGATGAGGTCTCGCCAAGTTGCCCAGGCGGGTCTCAAACCCGCGGGCTCAGGAAATCCACTCACCTCAGCCTCCCAAGGCGCGGGATTACAAGCTGAGTCACCGAGCCCGGCTATGTGTCTTTCTAATATGATATATTCTTGTTTCCTATAAGAATTTACAGGCTGGGCGCAGTGGCTCACACCTATAATCCCAGCACGAGGTGAGAGGATTGCCCGAGGCAGCAGATTCGAGACCTGCCTGGGCAACTTGGTGAGACCTCATCTCTACAATAAATCAAAAAATTAGCCAGGCGTGGTGGCATGTGCCTGTAGTTCCAGCTACTTGGAAATCTAAGGCAGAAAGATCACCTGAGCACAGCAGGTAGAGGCTGCGGTAGCTGTGAGTGTGCCACTGCACTCTAGCCTGGGTGACAGAGTGAGACATCGACAAAAGAAAAAAAAAAGAATTTACTAGACCTTGAATACATATCAGGTGGCTGTTTTCCTGACTAATTTTCTGAGAAAAAACTCACCAGATATTCAGGCATAAATTGTCTCATATTAACCTTTTACCCCTTGAGTTCCAATATTGTCCCTTATTGAGTCTATGATCAGCTAAGATACCCAAATCTTTTGCCAGTTCCTATCAAATTATTTATCTCAGAGTATATTTATACTCATAAATTACACTTTTAATAAAATATAAAGTTTACATTAAGATCATCATATACCTCCGTTTACATGATGTGTCAGGTTTTCCAAAGCACTTTTAAATGTATTATCACAATAACTCAGTACAATAGCCCATAGAATGAATTGTTATACGCATTTTTATGGATATAAATATAGTTATCACTGATAGACTTCATGTTGTTTGAAAAGATAATGCCTGTGTTTTATAAAGTTCTCATTCAAATGGAAAAGGACACTAGCAAAGTTAAAAGACAGAATATTTGAATATTACCTCCAAAATGCAAAAAGTATGCAAGCATGTGAGCCCTTGACAAAATATTATTGTGATAAATTTTTAAAAAGCAAATTCAAATAATAATGAGTACCATTTTAGACGCAGTAAATGAACAAAAGAATGAGGCAGAATCCAACAGTGACAAAATTGCAGAGAAACTATTAAATGCATTATTTGCTGAAAACATCATAAATTAGTATAATTCTTCTGGAAAAGTAAGTAAGGTGACAATATGTTTTTTGAAAATCAAAAACCACCGGGCGCGGTGACTCACACCTATAATCCCAGCACTTTGGGAGGCCTAGGTGAGAAGATTGCCTGAGTCCGTGGGTTCGAGATCAGCCTGGGCAACTTGGCAAGACCTCATCTCTAAAAAAAAAAGTAAAGAAAAGAAAAGAAAAATCAAAAACCAATTCATACTCTTTGATCCAATATTTCCATGCATAAAATTTATTCCCAAGGAAGTAATTTAGAAGGGCATAAGTTATTTGTAGTAAGATGTTCATTAAAGAATTATTTATAATATGAAAAGAAAAGAATATAAAATTTTTTTCAAAAAAATTTTTTAATAAAACTTTACTCAAATTAATGCCATATTTTATTCTCTCTCTCTCACACACACACACACACACACACATACACACACACACACACAAACTCACACACAAACACACTCACACATTATACTCTGCAAATTCGGAAGAAAAAATTACCATTTCTCAAAGAACTGAGTATCACATGTTCTCACTTATAAGTGAACCTTGAGCAATTATCATAATACTATAAGAAAAGGATTGGCAGTGGTGGGAAACTGACAGTGAAGGGTGGGGGTGAGATTGGCAGTAGTGGGAATCTGCCAGGGGCAGGGGGTGCACACCTCATCAACAAGGGTACATGCATAATGAACATTTACATACCTGACCCTGAATTATACCCCACATCTTTAAAATAAAATTACTGTTTCTCTATCCCTATTAATCTTATTCACTCCCAATATTCTCAATATTTTATTTCGTACAATACTTTTTCATCAGAATTTTCTCATCTAACCATATAGTTTGCATTTGCCTAATAACAGCCTTCGTGCAGTCTCCAGCCTGAGGAAAAGGCTAAGAAGTACATAACATAATTTTCAAACTTCAATCCCAAATGAAAGCTGTGACCCTCGAAGTAGAGAGGCTGTGGCTGTATCTATGCACTGACAAATAAACTGTGTGATGAGAATACTTTTGCATGAATCTCCAGATAACCTGAGCGATTGCTTATCCAGCAATGCCACCTCTAACCATTTTGGCAGACCGCATGACGGCGTCCCCAGCAGTCATCTCTCGTGTGTAAAGTGCAGGACAACTTCTTCAATGCCTTGCTGATGGAGAGGGCTTCATCTATGCCATTAGTAAGCATTACCCTAGTTGTTGCCTTGCTAGTTACGAAACATCATTTAGACTTTAACATGAAATGTGGTTTTCTTTCAGAAGGGAAAATGTTCATTTAGTTCTTGTATTTGCTGAGATGTGCAGGGAATAACTGGAGGCAGAAAACAGGGCATTTAAGCAGGAGAGGGGAAGGCCTACACCTTAAACAATCTAGGGCCTTCACTTCCCTTCATAGGAGACAGGAGAAGAGGCTCAGACCACTGAAACATTGTGCTTAATGTCAATGCTTGCCTTTCCAAATTCAAGTGTTTCTGGTCACTTCATGACATGTTTATTGGTCTTGACGGGCAGGGAATAGAACAGGAAACTGTAATTTTGCACCCATCTGACTGGTCTGTGGGCAGGCCAGCCTTGGCTTCAGCTTTGTTGAGCTCCACATGGTGGCTAGAGACCCTCCTGCTATTAACCGCCCTCACATCCGAGTCTCTGTAAAATTTGTAACAGCAAGTCCAGGGCAGTTAAATATATGGCTTGGGTAATTAAACAGGTTACAGATGAATATTATTTGGTCTGAAAACAATACTGTAAAAGGTTCCAGAGGGTTGTGTCTTGAGGATTGTAGCTTATTTGTGGGGTTTTGGCAGGAAATGGCTAATTATGACACCTGCGCACGTTTCTACACAATTGGTCCCTGGGGATTCGTCACCTTGTGTATACAAGTTAGCCTCGCCTTTCGGGTGGGGAGCCACACGGCAGAGGATGGCAATCAAGCGGAGCCTTGTTAGCAATGCTTTAGAGGAAACAGCTCGGCTCCTCATTGTGCAGAGCTAGCATCACACTTTTATGTGTTTCCCCAGTCAACAAATCCTAGGGACGCTGGCATTAAAATCAACTCCCCACTAACTTCCTGTCTTCTGCAAACCTTCTAAAGGTGCATTAATTCTTCATGAAAATGTCATTTCATAGATGGGACTTAATTGAAGAATGATTAGATCTCCAACCTACTAGATCAGAGATTCCATTGATGGCATCTGGAAACCTTCCCTAAACCTGGAAGCAGAATTTGAGAGGAAGCAGGGTCCACTGTGAGGGGCCTGACAGGTCCTTCAGCCCCCAAGCATGGAAATAAAGGAAAATCTTGAGTTCCTTCAAAGGAAATTCCTGGCACCTACCTAGCCCTGAGAAGTAAATGCGCAACTTGTTAAGCAAGAATATAATAATAACCTAAAACAATAGCCAAGGAAGTTAGAGTCATGAGATGTTTGGTTTCCTATAGAAATGAAGGTAAAATCTTAACATATGTCCCTGAGTTGTTTTTCAGAAACCTGGACTCCCACCAAATGGATCCACTGACATGTAGACCTCAGATATGGAGAGGTGAGGACTGAACTTTGCCAGTCTTTGTTCAAAATTTCCTCCCGAAAGGCCTGGAGGAAGTCACACCGAAGGGTCAGAGCTAACATTCTTTTCTGCTGATCCCAAATTTTTAAACAAAACTTCACCTCCTCAGCCAATTGCAAGTCAGAAAATCTTTGAATGCACCTATGACCTGTGGGCCGCTGCTTCAAGATATCCTGCCTTTTTAGGTCAAACCAATTGATAGTCTCTATGTATTGATTCATGACTTTTCCTGTAACCTCTGCCTCTCTGCCTTTAAAAACTTGCCTATAAGCCATCAAGAAGTTCAGGTCTTAAGCATGAGCTACCAAATTATCCTTACTTGGTGCCCTGCAATAAATGCCTCACTTTCTCTCGCTGAGATCCCAACATTAGTGTTTGACTTTGCTGCCCTGGATGAGAGGACTCCAGTTCAGTAACAAATTGTAAATGAGTATAAGCATGGGGAAAGACTCCATAGCTTTTATCTATTTCTCATAAATAGTGGATGGTGACATTGTTCTGTATGGTGTAAATGCCCCAGTCTCAGAGCAGTGGGGGGTCTGTTGAAGGACTTCAAGAAAGGGACTGTGGCAAGACTACAGGCTGCCCAGCTGGGACCAACTCCTCCTCTTCTTCCTGGGCTTCCAGCCGATCCCATTTCCCAGCCTCCCCTGTGGGTAGATGTGGCCATGAGGCCAAGTCCTAGCCGGTGGAATATAAAAAGGAAAATGGCATCTGTCCTGGCCAAGGCTGTCCCTCCTATACATTCTTTCCTGTTCTGCCAGCTCATCCAGAGGATGACAAGGGTGTAGGAGTTAGTGGAGCCACAAGACATAAGGAGCTTGGATCCCTGAATCACCCAAATCACCATGTAGAAGAAAGTTTCCCACCAACCAGGAACAGCTGCCTCACACTGGGGAGCAAAAAAATAAACTTCTATTGTGGTGAATCATTATACATGTTTATTCTAAGTAGCCTAATCTACTCTAAGACAGTGAATGACCTGATCAGGTCTGTATTTTTTAATGGGCCTCCCATTTTGAATATAGTTTTTGTGATGAAGAGAAACATCAGGCTTTCACTTTACTGCAATGTTTTTTTGTATTATCACATTTCAAAGTGCCCGACACATCCCACCATTCCCAAAGTGTCCAAAATCTTAGACAACAAAAAAACATTTTATTTATAGATCAGCTACTGGGTCATCTCCTTCAGATTCATACACAAGGGCAAAAGTTTTCCAATACTATTTCCCTAAGTATTACATCCAATTTTTCCTTGAATATCTCCAGTGCCTTGACAGCTGCCTGAGTGAAATTATTCCATTGCCTCATTGACCTTCAAGGTTCAGAATTTTCTTTTCCTCTACATCACACTTCAGTTTTCTCTCTTCTAGCCTCAGCAAATAAGTGGTCAGACCCTAGTGAATGGAATAATGATAGCCAGAAATATGGAATTTACAAATAACTTAAATTAGCCTTTATTAAGCATTCCCTAAATGTGATTTCATTTAATCTTCATAATAAAGATGAGGATCACAATCCTCATTTGACAGGCTCTGAGATTTCAAATAACTTGCCAAGGTAACAACACAAGGAATGGAGCCGTGACTAACTTGGGACCTGATAAGCCCAAGCTCAGCTGCATCCCACTTCAGCTGGCTGTCTAGGATTCAACTGAAAAAATTTGGCCACTGATTCAAGCTCAGTTTTCTCCATAGTTTAGAGGAATAAAACTTTGAGTTTGTTGAGTATTTTAGCTTTGGTAGAGTCCACTTCCCAGGGCTGAAACCATCTTGGTTTTGAAAGCATTACAATTCCCTTGAAAGTGACCCGGAAAAAAATTTTGTAGGCAGGAGATATACAGAGATGGTAGATTGCAGAAAAATCACTTTCTCATTGGTCAAAATAAACTTGCAGCACTGATTAGAAAATATTCACTTTGAAAGGGAGTTGAGGAATTTTGGCAATTTTTTATCAGTCTTGCTCAGGTCCTCCTGTTCATGGGATGACAATCTGAGACTAGGAGCCTGGGCATCTCCTGTCTCTCCTCTTCATTCCCCACCCATCCATGAGTGGGAAAAGTCATCCCCAGCCCCTCCATCACATCCTGGTACTCCTGTGATCTTTGTTCAGTGATATGCAGCCGGTCTTTGCTGGGGAGGTGTAAGGATCAGACCTTTCTGAGCCAAGGTAGAAGCATCTACACTCACCCACACTGGCCAGGGCTGAGGCGCTGGATCTGCAGGGGGCAGGGCAGCCCTGAGCTGGCTGCAGCTGCAGCATGTCTGTGTCAAGCTCATCACTGGGGTTGGGTAATGAGGTCAATGTGAAAACAACTGGAAGGCACGTTCCCCAGGAAACACAAGCAGAGTGGAAATGGCCCGACCTTATGTTGCAGAATCCAAATCCATTGAGTCAATTGCCAGGAAACATGACATGACCTTTCAGATGCAGTGAGCATCGCTCGGATAGCAGGCTACCCTGCTCTTTTCCATTTTGCTACTGCCCCCAAGGTGGCAAGTCACTGGAAATAATAGCCCAGGCTCCAAATCTGTGCTCCTTTGATGAAACACACACGCACAACATTGAACTTGACACTGTAGCAGATGTGTGTGTGCATGTGTGTGCATACAGACATGTATGTATGCATGTATTGTGTGTATATATTTTTATTCATATATAAATCCCTTTCAATGTAATATTTCAGGTCCTATATGAAAATAGAATATAGGAATATGAATATTCTAGCTTTATATTTTGAATGGAAATCTTTGGAATTTGAATGAGAAAATAACCTTTTCAACCATGTTCTCATCAGCAGCCAGTGACCCCCTCCTTGAGATCAATTAACAAAACCACTTTCCAGCCCAACACTGACCCAGCCCTGAGATAGGCCCCATAAATCCTGCTTTTTCACCCTCGATTGTCCTCCTATCTCTTCAACACCTTATTAGAATCTGGATGCAAAACATTTTCTTCATGATAACAATGGCAAGTTAAAGAAAGAGACTGTTTTTTTTTTTCAGAAAAACTGTTAAATCTTTTATTTGCAGTTCAAACCTCAAGCCAGGAATGCTTGCCGTGAAAGTCCCAGCCATGTTTGATGGATAAGCAGAAAAAAGAACTCAAAGGTCTCTGATCAGAAAGTTTTTAATGAAAGGTGTTAGACCCAGGAGCACATCACCAAAAACCCCTCTGAAGACTTTGCAATGATCTTTGGCTCTAAATTTTTTAACAGAAAAAAACTTTTTCACAGGGAAATGGAAAAAGCTAGCACTTTACTCGGAGTCTGAAAAATATGCCCCTATGTAAAAAAGAAAAAAAAAACTTGAGGTGAGGATGGGGGTTCCAGTGTTTCCATCAGTTCATACATTGTGCCATCTTTATTGCTGAAGATAGCAGTATCATCATGGGCAGGCTTACTAAATCCATGTTAATTACATGAATGTTGCACATATTGGGTTCCACAAAGGATAATGTATGCCAAGATCACTCTCTTCATATTCTGTGCTTTACTTAAAGCTTGGAATGACAAATAGAAGAGCTGGGGGAGCTCCCAGGAACGATGAAGTATATTTCCTATAGATTAAAAAATACTTTGAGCCATCATTAGAAAATGTAATCACTACTTTATCATATAAAACTGCTTCTCACTGTTGGAGGTTGATTTTTGTAGGTTTACTAGAGCTCCAGTTCATGCTTTATGGATCGCTCTGCAGAATGCTTTGCTGGAAATTCCATCAAGGTTAGCCTAGCCAAGAGAAGGTTGGGGGCCTGGGCAGGGGTATGGCCTGCCTTCCTACAGAGCTGGAAGAAGATTATAATTCTTGGACCCCCTGAGAGGACTTAACATTGGAGATGTTCCCAGTGGAGAAATCCTACAGAAGTCCTGCTTTCTGTAGGTAAGCCCCAAGAAATTTATAAAGTCAGCAAGTAATGGAAAAATCATGTGGAGCCAAAGATGCCCTTGAAAATCCCTTAAGTAGCTAATTAAGTAGAGCTACAACAATCATAGTAACACCTAATGCTTAGTAAAAGCTGTGTGCCTGCACTATTCTAACCTTAAGAAGAAGGTATGATCACTATTTCCATTTTATAGATGTGGGAAATTAAGTGATGAATGGTTAATTCACACTCATCCAAGGTTACAGGGACACTAAGTGGTAGATTCAGGATTTGAACACCGGAATTCTGGCTCCGGAGCCCTGGCTCTGAACCTTTGCTTTGCTGCCTCTCAGTATGCATGAGTTGGTGTATGCTACCCAGAACATTATTGTGTTTGCATAAAAATCAAATGCCTGATGAACTTTGAGCAATGAAGACAAGTCCTGTGTATCTTCCAGTGATGTGACTTTTTTCCAGATAATGCCATTGAAATTATCATTCCTCTTGTTTTTTGTGGGATGATTTTTGTTTTTGGATTTTTTTTTAAAGATGTGGAGTACAATTCAGGGTTAGGTATACAAATGTTCATTATACAGGTACCCTTGTTGATGAGATGTGTCCCTGTCATTTTCCTCTTGTAAGGAGCTCGTAGAGTTGAGCTTGAGTAAGTCACATGTTCATCTGACATGATTCTACTGTGTATGATGTGATTTTATTCAGTCAAGGCTGAATAAAGACTGCCTGGGAAAAAAGATACGTCTTTCCCCAAACCAATAATATATGAGTAAAACCAAAAAAAAAAAAAAAACCTAGGATTAAAGTCATAAAAGATGTATATCTGCCAAGGACAGCCAAAGACATATTTAAGAGCTTCCTTCATAGACCTAAATAACTAATTAAATCTACAAAAGTTTTGTTGATCAATGGGAAAGATGCAGCAGGAGTTTGGAACATTTTAGGAGAGAATGGGGTGGCACAGCCCCTGAAGAATTCAGCACAGAGCAGTGTCATACCCTTCAGCCTTAAAGGTAGAGTCCTGATTTTGCCATTTGCCACTTTTAGTCTCCCAAGGGCAGACTCATCATAATTAAAGTAATAGAGACTAATGTATAAACCCAATGCCTATAAACTAATGGCCTTCACATGGCTGGACTATTTCGTGGCTATGACTAACAGACTTTCTCCTTTTAAGAGAAAAAAAAGAATAGAAAAGCAAATTACAATCCGAAAGGTACTTGAAGAACCTGAAATTAGAACCCACACAAGTACCAGATCTGAAGTGCTGGAGGCACTCTTCCCCATCATGGGAAGGACTTTGCCAAAGGGCATCACCCTAAGCTCCTCCCTCAGTCCACAGCCTCTCCCTCCTGAGAAGTCATTCCTCCCTGCTGTACGCATCATTTCCATCAATCACCAGAAAGCAAATAACTTACCAACCTTTAAAACCTAGAGGGGTGGCAAATTTACTCACACGATACTCAGATGTGCAAAGAAAGTACACTTAATATACTTTCTCCCTAGGTAGCAGAAAAATCTACACGTGCCAATTAAGCGTTCTCCTGTCTCTTCAGGTTTGAATAATCTCCTCGTGGTTTGAACAGCCAGACTATGCAAAGATCAGCTCTCACTCAGGCAAGGAGCTTGTTTCGTCGTCTCATCAGACAAATGCTCAACCTCTTCTCTAAGGTGGGGGCCGCTGGCATGAGGGAAACTCACTGTGTCTTCACGGGCATGGGGTGGAAGAGGGGGAAGAGAGAATGTCCTTGGATCTACAGTGTCCTTTGGATCCCCTTTGGTCTCTGCTCCTGAGTAACTGGACAAGCTGATCATCAAAGTAACAATGATCTCCGAGGTAGGATTTTTTTTTGTCCTCAGCACAAGGAAGCTCCCCTCAAGGACAACCAAAGGCATATTCAAGAACACCTCTCTTCCTAGACTTAAATAACTAATTAAACCTACAAAAGTTTTGTAGATGACTGGGACCAATTAACACCAGGCTCAAAGGCTGTGCTATCGGCCCTGTCATACCCGCATCACTGGGACACAGGGGTCTTTACATCCCACACTCTGCCACGTTCAGGCCAACCTCACTGATCTAGCCTTTTCCTGCCAACACTGCTGTATTATCAACCTGTGTCATGTTGTAAGCGAGAGAAGACAGGCATCTTCTTAGAAGACAAGCCAGGCAAGCATGCCTGTAGTCTCATCTGCTGGTTGATCTCCCTCATACATATCTAGATGTTTCTAAAGCACCAGCACTACTCCCGAGGGGTCATTCTATGACTGTTCTTTCTTTATCACTTGCTCTGCTAAGCCAAAAGTGATAGTCTTAGACCTTTCCATTTTTAGATAACATCTTGTTTCTTGCTAGGGCAGTGAGCTTCACGGTCTAGACTTCATAAGTGAAGGAGAACCTTCTACACAGTATAAAAAAACTATGTGATCTGAGGCCTCCAAACTTTGCTTTGGTTCCATTAAAGAATTTTAAAAGTTACTACATCACTGTGGCTCACACCTTTAATCCCAGCACTTTGGGAAACAAGGCTGAAGAATTGCTTGGGTCCAGGAGTCGAAGACCAGCCTAAGCAACATAGTAAGACTCCCATCTCTACAAAAAAAAATCAGAAAATTAGCTGAGCATTGTGGTGCACACCTGTAATCCCAGACTAGGGAGGCTGAGGCAGGAGAGTCCCTTGAGCCCAGGAGTTTCAGGCTGCAAGATAGGATCATGCCACTGCACTCCAGCCTGGGTGACAGAGTAAGACCTCAGACCTCATCTCTTTAAAGAAAAACAGAAAAGAAAAGAAAAAATTAATTAAATAATTTTGGAGGTTAAATCCTTCATACTTCAACAATGCCAAGAGCATGAAACCAAAATCTAACGTGAGAGTCAAAGCTGAGCAATGACTTATTTTAATAGGTACCCAGGCTTCCCCCAAACACCTGAGACCTACTGCTCAGTGCATGGGAAGCCCAGAATTACAGAATAAGAAATTACAGAATAAGAAAGCTGTTCTACATTCAACAGTGGCATGTTTGGGTAATGCCTGCCCCTTGGATCTGTACAAGTCTAGCATGATTATAGACTATAATGAAATGTGAGGAAATTCATATTGTATTGAGCCCTTGTCATATACCAGCTACAAAATGAGGCAATTTCTATCATCTCCTTTAATTTACCAATAACCCTAAAAAGTAGATATTATGACTACCCATTTTATGGACGAGGTGACTGGGAACGCACCCAAAATATTACCTTTTAGAAAGCAAAAGAACTGAGGTTTGAGCCCAGATGTACCTAGCCCTGATGCATGTGCTCTTGCCACCACATGAAGCTATGATTTCATTCCAATCATCCCCTTCTACTCCAATTTCCCAAGAACCAAACAAGTAACAAGTAAATCAAGGTTGACCACATTTGAACTTCTGACCATTTCCAACGAATCTGGTACAGAAGCCGATTCAAATGCAATACTCCCTGGACAAGTTTTTCAGAGCAGCACAGGCAGTCAACTGACTATTCCTTGCACATCTGTCTCCGCTGCTGTGCCAGTGGGCTGGGGACACCCATGAGCTTCCCAATTAATGTGATGGAGAGAGAACTCATCGAGCTATTTTTGTGTCATACTTTCCTCACTGTGCAGTGCACAGAAGCATGATTTATGGAGGCTTATAATTAATACCTTCATTATGACAGAACCAATTCTATAAACAGAGAGCACAGAGCTCCCTCAAACACATAAAGTTAATCCAAGGGACGCAGGAAAACTCACCATAAAAAAGAGGAAAATGAACTGGCATTTCCAGCAGTCTGAAATGGAATGGTCCCTCCATATGGCAAGGAGAGTTTATTATTGATCATCACTAGGCCCCCAGTCAGCCCAAACACTACTTTTTAGATGTACAAAGGCATGTGTTGGGACATTTGTAGCATAAGCAGGGGTTCCTAACCCCCAGGTCACCAACCACTACTGGTCCTTGTTCTTTTAGAAACTGGCTGCACAGAAGAAGGTGAGCAGTGGGTGAGTGAAACTTCAGTTGTATTTACAGCCACGCCCTCTCACTCGCATTACCACCTGAGCTCTGTCTTCTGTTAGATCAGCACTGAAAAGCCTGCTTTCATTCCCAACACCCTATCTTTGTGAAGCAGGATTTTCTGCAATAACCGCAACCAAAACAAGATCACGGAGTAGACTGGACATAAGGAACACACTTCGGGCATCACTGTCTCCCATCACCCATCACCTCCAATGGGACTGTCTAGTTTCAGGAAAGGAAGTTCAGGGCTCCCACTGATTCTACATTATGGTGAGTTGTGCAATTATTTCATTATATACTACTATGTAATAGTAATAGAAATAAAGTGCATAATAAATGCAACACGCTTGAGTCATCCTGAAACCATGCTCCCTCCCTGATCCATGGAAAAATTGTTTTCCATGAAACCAGTCCCTGATGCCAAAAAGGTTGGGGACTTTGGCATAAAGTATATCTTAGGAGGAAGTGGAAAGAAAACATACCAATACAAACCAAAGAAAATGGCAACTCTGTGGTTTGTCTGGTTTCAATTTCTATTGTCCCTTTCCCTTGTCACTCTTCCAGATGTGAACATGGAATAATGCAAAGTGTGCAGACTGAGATTAAAAGTGCTCGGGCTGGTGAATTCTGACTGGCCCTGGCCAAGACGACCCTCGGGTTGGAGCAGATGATGTCAAAGGCTCAGTTTCAGAGATAACTACCTAGGACACCAGGTTCCACCTGCAAACCAAGCAGCAGCTGGGATGGATCTGGACTCGGCAGAGGCACCAAGGAGAATAAAGGCAGAGGCAGGAGATGATTAACTTCAGAAAACCATCTCAGGAAGGCCTGCAACCTAGAAGCATAAACAGAAACCAGTGAACTGGGGACAGGGATATAATTGGTTGGCTTTTCCTGTCTGCTATGAGGAGAGAGTCTGGAGAAGCTCACATTTCCCCCATTCCCCTGCCAGAGTCTGTCTCTCTCCTGTCCAGAGAACCAGGACCTGCAGAGAGAGTCCACATTCCCCAACACCCACGACAGAGAAGCCAGAGAACCAGGCCCAGGTGTCCTCCCCAGGACAGCGTTGGGTGTCAAGTCTGGGAAAATGTTCCAGCACATCATTTCTGGAGCCCCTTCACCAGCTTTTATGGAGGAGGCTGAGAACAGAGAACCAATCCCAGTACAAAGAATAGTAACAGCACTGCATCATTCCCTGTGTCTGCTCTAAAAGTGTACCTCACGCATTGTGGCTTAAAACAACACATTTCTCTTTGGAGTCGTAAGAAGCTAATATCAACATGTCAGCAGGTTGTTTTCCCTTTTTGGAGGTTCTAGAGGAGAGTCTAGTTCCTTGACTTTCCAATATCTTGAGCCCTCCTGCATTCCTTGGCTTGTGGTCCCTTCCTCTATCTTCAAACCAGCTTTCTGCATTCCTTTTATAAGCACCATTGTAATTACATTAGACTCGCCCATATAACCCAAGATAATCTCCCTATCCTAAAATCCTTACCTTAATCTCAGTTGCAGAGTCTCTTTTACCATGTAAGGTAATATATTCACAGGTGTGGGAATTTCGGTGTGGACATCTTTGTGAGTAATTATTCATCCTATCAGATGCTCTTAAATTTTTGTATTATTTTGTTAATTTTTTTATTCAATACACCATAGACTGACAAACACCTAAATCATTGAGCAGCTCTGTCATCAGGCAGGTTTCCAAGTGGGAAGCAGTCTCTGAGACGGAGATTTGCATTCAGGTGGTTGATGACATTCTGGTGGCTGTACTCTCACCATCGACACCTGGCCAGTTTTATGGGTGGACAACCTGTATAGCTATACAGCATCTCATACCTAGAAGGGCTCTCATTCAGTCTAATGTTCACTTTAGAATTCTTAGTAATTTATGAACAGAGGCCTCTCATCTTCATTTTGCACTGGATCCTATGAATTAGGTAGTCAGTCTTGTCTGTGGGTGATGAAGGAGCAGCATGGGGCAGAAAGAGGAGTTGGGTTACAATAGTCACAGGAAAGACCTTGACTAGTCCTACAGGAGCTCCAGAATAGAACTTGGATAGCCCCATAAAGGTGCCTAAGTTAGCATGTACTCAGGTCTTCATCTCCATTGACCATTTGATGCTGGCCACCCTCAGGAAAAGGCATAAACTTGGACAAGGATGTTCTGTAGAGCCAAGGGCAAGTCCTGGAGATGGAGAACTCTATGACATCAACATTTCCAGCAGCTGGAGGCATGGATGTCTGGGTACTACGGGGGAGGCTGGATAGCATGTGTGGCATCTACCACCAGCTCAAAAGATACTAAGGAATATATCTATATACATATCACCACTACCACAACAGACTCCCTGTGTTCCTTCCTGCCCCACACCATCCTCACAGAGGTAAACACTAGTGCAGTTTCATCATTATACATCAGCTTTGCAGTTCTTCAACTTCAAATAAATTGATTCTTTGGGGTCTTCCTTCTTTAATTCATCATTAATCCATCCAAGCTCTGGTGTACATCAGTAATTATTGTTGTCATTCTGCTGTGTAGTATTATATTCATCTGTTCTCCCGAGAATGAATTTTTGGCATGTGTCCAATTTTGGATGATTATGAAAAAAAGAATCTGTGAACATTCTTGTATATGTCAGTCATTTTTCTTGGGTAAAGTCCTGGGAGTGGGATTCACTATGTTATAGGGCAAACATGTCATTAGCTTTACTGTATACCTCCAAAATGTTTTCCAATGTACATTCCCACATATGTTCTATTTTAAGTAGATTCTGACTGGATAGAAAAGCACTTTAGAAATAAACATCACTGATTAATATAGCCAACATCACATTCGATGTAATCTTAGCTGCAACTTCTAGGCTTATTTTTTGGCAGATTGGGCAGCAAGGAGGTTGGGGTGGTCTACCCCATGTGTTCTGTGAATAAAGCAAGCAATTAAGCCCAGAGACCTAGGACACTCTCCTGTTGATAGATTTCTACTGAAGGCTCAGGAAAATCTCAGACAGCTCCGAAGGGTTGAACTTTTGTTAAAGGTGCCCTTAATAAAAGTGCTTGGATTGAATGGATCCTCACAATGTGAGCTGTGTTAACAAATCAGGAGGGTATGGGAGTGACTTCCTCGTTCACTGCAAACAGTAGACAGGCTGCCTGTGAGAGTCAGGGAACTAGGCCTGATGCCACTCTTCACAAGAGGTGTGGATGGGACCTAAATTTACTGCTGTGAGAGACAGGGACTGGAAAAGCCCCTTCACAAGATTTTTGTGAAGATTGAATGATATATTGTTTATGAAAGGGCTTGCAAGTGATAAAGTACAACATAGTTATATTATTATTATGAGATATTTTCCTGTGTCACTTTTGGGACTTTTGTATATTTGCTGTCTTTTTTTCACCATTCTTAGCCTCTACTCACAGATAGAAGTTATAGTTGGTGGGTTTGCTCTTTACAGCATTCCTAAATCCTGCTCAACACAACACAAAATGGTCCTGAGAAAGGCAGGTGGTCCCTGGGCTCAAGGAGACAAAAATACTGTACAAAAGCCACCCCGGACCCTTGCAATGATTTTGTTGAAAAAGTTTATTCAAAATAATTTCTTAAAATTTTCTAGCCATGAAAATGCATTTTTTCCCCTACTAAATCAATCTTTAAATCACATTTGGGTGCCCAGAGGAGTCACAGAAAACAATCCTTTTCCTCGGTTACTGATGTCTATTTAACATACAATAACAGCAGTGTTGATTATTTATTTTTCCATCTCAAAGTTTAAATTATAAGTATAGAGAGAGAGGGAGAGGAACATTAGAGGCAGAAGCAACAGCAAAGGGAAAAAATTAACAACCTGGGAATGCAAAGGGAGACAGAACCAACAATGCAGAAATTCAAGAAAGTAGTCAGGGATATTTAGTGTGAGAACATCTTGATAACTTAAAAGACATTGCAGTACTCTACAACTTAGGTTCATAACAGCTTTGAGTCATGCAGAAAAGATGACATCACATTCATTTTATGAAATGGCGGGAAGTGTGTCACCCTTAATGACATCTTCCCATCCAAAATACTTTGTATAAAGTTTAAAGCAAAAAAAAAAACAAAAACCTCCCTTCCCCAATTCCAAATGGAGCTATGATGAGAGGTTTAAATGCAATATCTTTACTGAATGTTGGGTAACTTGAAAAGTCCATAGCTGTGGCATAAACATCTAATCACCCAAATACAGCAACACCAAATAAAAACAGTTCTGGGAACACAGCCCAGATTATGTAGACCTTTAATCACATTTTCTATTATTTCCCAAAGTGATAAAAAAAGAAATTGATCAGAAATTTTTCAAGTGAGAAAAATACAGGCAAAATGAGTCTAATCACATGCAGAGTTTCATTCACTTCCTACATTATTTACTGAGGCATAAATATATTATGCATTTTGTGCTGATATCTGAACTCTTGGAATTTAGAATGAAAAGAATTTGAAGCTTTAGAATATGGAGGAGACAGAAAAACAGGCACATAATAACCATAAATCCTGAAGCATGTGGATAAATGGAATGCTGATGCATTGAAATAAAAAGCTACAATAATGTGCTGTTAAAACAAATAAACCCTTCTACATAATAGAAAAGGTGTCTCAAGGTTCCATTTGTGGGAAAGAATCAGCAGATTTCTGCTCCATAATAATAACTGTTATTATTATTTATTAAGTACCTATCATATAGTGGATGCCTGAGGCACCATCCATAGATGAAAGAGAAAAGAATTTCTTTAAAAAAAAAAAAGAATCATTGCTTGAAGGCCCTATGAAATAAGAGGATTCTATATCCAATATAGCAAAGACAGTAATGGGAGCAATGTGCTTTTCCCAGATGTTCCATTTTATGGGTCCAATCAACACCAAAGGAAGCTTCTTGTCTTCCTGGCCTTGAGAAAAAGAATCAATTGTGAGGGTCTACAGTAAACACAGGACTTAGGATATACATGTAAGCTCCACCTTCATTAACTACAAGTACTTATTCATGATAATAAATATGAAGAATAAATCACATATCAAAAAAAGGCAGACTGCTTGAATTTTTAAAAATTAGGACAATGTTATAATATTTTAGTTGTGTCTATATAACTAAAATGATTCATTTGGTCAATTCAACTGGGTAAACAGCCAAATTAACAAGTAAGTCAATTCTAGCTTGCTTTGTAGATGAAAAAAGATCTGACAGCATACAAGAAGGATGAATGGATGGATGGATGGATGGATATAAGAATTGAAAGTAAGAGAAAAAGAGAGAAGGCAAAAGAGTACTTTGTGCAGATGAGATCTGTTTTAATCCCCTTCTTAACCCCAGACTCCAGAGTTTGGCTATCTTCTGTCAGACTCCTGTCACCTTCAACTAAGCACCAATTCTGGAGGTTGTCATTTTTTAGTTCTACTTCGTGCCATGGCCAAAAGTCACTTAGGATGTTTTGTGATCATCTGCTTGGCCTGAAACCTGGTAGAGGAAAATGATTTTGTTCAATTCAGATTCAGAATACATGGACTTGGCCAATTTTGGAAGTGAAAAATTATATAATGGAGAACAGTGACATGCCCTAGAATGTGATTAAGTTAGTACATACTGGATAGCTCTGCCATCTCATAAAGGATACACTGTAAGTTGTTGATGAATGAGTGTTTTAAATATACCCAGAGTCCCAAACAAAAGATCAGTACACACCTGTTGCTGAAGTCTAGCTGTAGAAATATGTAGAAGATATGCCATGAAATAATATTAGTATTTCCTCTGTGTACAAGTCAACTCATCACCTTACCAAACGCTGTATCAATATTATTCCCATTTCTCAAATGAGGAAATTGAGTCAAAGAAGTTAGTTAACTAGCCCAACAACAAACAGGCTAATAAGAGTTGAAACCAAGATTCAAACCTAACCTGTCATAAAGTCTACACACCACCTTACTGACAGGAAGGCAGTGACACTAGAAGAAACACAGGCAGGCTAGTGGAAAAAACAGGGGCATCAGAGAGGGCCTGGGCAGCGTCCATAGAACACTGCCCAGGGGAAAGGTGCCTTGTCCCCTGGATACTGACGAAACCTCAAGTCACATCCCCCAATCCCTTGTATACCTCAATCCACACTGATTACTGTGCCTTACAAGTTGTTCCAAAATACCTGCTTATTAAGTCACTCTCTTATTCTGTAATCTGGAATAGGTCCTAGAACCTAAAAAAGAATCCAATTTGCAGTCTCTATTCTGATGCTGAAGGATGCATCCTGAGTGTTCTGCTTCCTCCCAGCTGCCTAGCCTCATCTGTCCCTGTCACTCCTAGACTCATTCTCCCCTGACTACCAGAAGGTTCTCTTCTCTCCCCTCAGCCCACCTAACATTCCTAGCCCTTCCAGCTCACCTCAACTCCAACTTCCTCCTTGGTGACTTGCTTCTTTCTGACCTCCTGTGTCATTGACTCTGGTATTTGAATATGCGGTGTCTTCTGTTCCATTCCAATTATTTTCTTTGTGTTTTTTCTCCCACTCTATTTATTCATTTAATGAACTATGGTCAGTGTCTTCGTCCATTTAGGCTGCTATAAAAAAAAATGCCATAGACTGGGTGGCCTGTAAACTACAGACATTTATTTCTCACAATTCTGGAAGCTGGAAAGTCCAAGAATAGGGTGTCAACATGGTTGGGTTCTGGTGAGGGCTCTGTCTTTGTGTTTGCAGAAAAAGAGAGAGGACACTCTCTGATGTCTCTTCTTATAAGGGCTCTAATCCCATCACGAGGGCTTTACCTTCACAACTTAATCACGTCCCAAAAGCTCCTAATTCCATCATCTTGGGGCTGAGGATTTCAACATATGAATTAGAAGGGGGAGAGAGACAGAAACTGGAAATCCTCTAAGGATCTAAAGGAGATGTGCTGGTTATTATTGCTGAGTGATGTCTACCCCCAAAATTTAGTAGTTTAAGACCATGATAATTATTTATTTTGCTCACAAATCTGCAGTTTTGAAAAAACTCAGCTGGTTTGTCTCATCTCTGCTCCATGAAGCAACAGCTGAGGCAACTTTCTGGAGCATTCACTTTCAGGATGGCTCATTCACACTGGGAGCTCAGCCAGGGCTGTCCTCACACTAGCCTGTCTATGGGCTATGTGGGCTTCCTCACATCATGGTGACTAGATTCCAAGAGCAAGCACCTCAAGAGGAGCAGGTTGCAAGCTGTGTCACCATTTAGGTTTTACTCTCAGAAGTCCCCAGCATCACTTTCACCATAGTTATGAGCCCACCTACATTCAAGAGAAAGAAACATAGACCCCATCTCCTGTTAGGAAGTATGTCAAAGTCACAGTACAAGGACAGCTGGTTGCAGCCATTCGTGGAGAATACAACTGGCCATAGTGAAGCCCAGTGAATACAGACAACCAAGACACAGTTCCTGTCCTCAAGATGTACATGGGTTTGGAGAGGAGAGACAGTGAAACAAATAAAGCCATGTGAGAAAATATCTAACTTTTTTTGAACATTTAGTATGCATTAGACATTGTACAAAGCCCTTTCCACACATTTTCTCATTTATAACTCACAACTACGGGATGAAGTGGGCACTGTTATCAGACTCATTTTATACACTAGAAAACTGAGCCATGGAGCAGAAAATCAGCTTGCCTAAAACTTCACAGGTGATATCAAGAGCTGGTATACACAGTGTGAGAGAATATTGGGAATCTGGCAAAGCTTTGCAGGGGAAGAGACCTTGAATTTGTACTTTGGAGAACAGGTATGTCCAGGAGGCAGTGGGGAGATTTCAGGTGGAAGGAACAGCCTCTGCAAAGTATTGAAGTAAGGATGAGAGGTCAGGCAACGTTCCTGCCATACAAGCAGTTCTCAAAAGCTAGAACTTTAGGTAGAATGGGAGAGGTAACCAGAGGAAAAGTCAGAGAGCTATTGGCTGGGTTGTCTCATGGAACACATCATACATCATGGAACAGAGAACATTAAACTAAAGCACAGACTGAGAAGGACCAGTAACTTGAGTTCTGAAGTCATGAGGGAGGAGGAAGTAGATTCTAATAGGATTAATCTGGAGAAGCTTCTTAGAAGGTGAGATGGGATTCAGAAAGAGCCCTCAACTGCTCATTTTAGAGAAAAGGAAAAAATGTAACCAAGGATGCTTTTCCAAGGGGAAATTGGTTCACTACCCATGGGACCACACAAGTCCCAAGAAAGGCCCTCCTTATCTCTTGAGAATCCAGCACGGGGACTGGGATGAGGATGTAACACCATGCATGTCACTCTGGGCCTATATCTCATCTTATGAGCAAATTAAACTTGTGCATTCCACAATGCAGGCTAGTGCACAAAAATAGGGTCAGGCCCCCAAAGGTCATCCTAGTCCTGTCTCTCGCACTTAGTAAATACAGAGGGAACGATCCAGAAGGTAAGAATAATTTTTAAAAAGTCCTGGCATCTATAGATAATGAGAGGCAGCATTCTCCATGGGGAGCTAATTTACTGTGATGAGGGTAGAGAAAGGTTATCAAACAAGCTGCATGCACCTTGAGGCTGGCTCAGCTTAGTCCTGGGACTCCCACGCCCCTCCCCCACCCCATGGCATCATGCTGCCTTCTTACCTACTTGGTCTGCATCAAAGTCCATCAAAGGACAAACATGAGCTCAAAGTAAGATCAGTTCAATGCTTAAACCTCTTTGTTCCTAATTAAGGATCCCCCAGGTATTTTTAAGTTACGCTCAGAGAGAGGCCTGGAGGATCTCCTGGCCCTGAAAGAAAGTGACCCAGCTTCCTGAAGTCTTTCTCAGGTGAGAAAGGAAATTTAAATCTCCCCTGCTGGACTTTCTATTTACATAGGACTACAGCAGTTTGTTTTTTCTTTTTGTTCTCACCATTTCATGGAACTCATTATCTGGTCTGTCTTCCCACACTTCCTGTGGGAAACCATGGGTGTGGGCTCAGACACACTGGGATTGGAGTCCCAGCTCTGAATTAGCTCTGATGTGGGCAAGATATTTTTGACTTATCTGAACCCCAGCACCTTATCTAGGAAATGGGACAATGATACTCACCTTCAGCGGTAGTTTGAGATATATGCAAAGTGCTGTGTTAGCATTTTTTTGCTGCTTACCAAATTACCACAAATGCAGGTGACCAAAAAAGCATGCATTTTTTATCTCGCATTTTTGCTGTGTTGGAAGTCTGGACGCTGCCTTACTGGGGCGACTGCTATGGGTCTCACAAGACTTGTCAACAGGTTATCAACTGGCAGTCTCACCTAAAATCGAGGGCCTTCTTTTAAGCTCATGTGGCATTCGAGTAACTCAATTCATTGAGGGTGTAGGGCTGAGGCCCTCTCTCCTGCCACATGACCCTCTCCATACACAGTTCACATCACAGCAGCTCACTTCTTCCTGGCCCGCAAGAGTCACTCCAGTTTGCTAACAGGGTTTTATGTGCTGGACACAGTCACTTCCTTTTTTTTTTTTTGAGTTGGAGTCTCACTCTGTCGCCCAGACTGTAGTGCAGTGGCCGCTCCCGGCCACCGCAGCCTTGCCCTGCTGGGCTCCGGCGATCCTTCTGCCTCAGCCTTCCAAGCAACTGGAACTACAGGAGTGTGCTACCACACCCGGCTAATTTTTTGATTTATTGTAGAGATGAGATCTCGCCAAGTTGCCCAGGCGGGTCTCGAACCCGCGGGCTCAGGCAATCCACTCACCTCAGCCTCCCAAAGCGGGATTGCAGGCTGAGCCACCGATCCCGGCCACAGTCACTTTCATATAACAGTCATACATCTCATCACCTTTGCCGAGGTCTATTGGCAAGTTGCAAGTCCTGCTTACACTCAAGGGGAGGGGATTACACAAAGGTATAGACACCAGGAGCAAGAATCATTGGAGTCACCTTAGGTTATTTCTGCCACAGTACCGAACATGGAGCCTGGAACCTATTGTCTGTTCAAGAGTAAGCTTTATTTTTATGTGTGTGATGGCTAACTTTATGTGTCAACTTGGCTAGGCTACGGTGCCCAGTCGTTTGGTTAAACACAAGGCTAGATGTTGCCATAAAAGTATTTTTTAGATGTGATTAAAATCTGCAATCAGTGGACTTCGAGTAAATCAGGTTACCCTCCATAATGTGGTGGGTCTCCCAAGTGTATTTTAAGTCCTTAAGAGCAAAAACGGAGGTTTCCTGAGGAAGAAGGAATTCTCAAGACTGCAACATAGAAAGCCTGCCTGAGTCTCCAACTTGCTGCCCTTCAGACTCAAGACTGACTGTAACATCAATTTTCACCTGAATCTCCAGCATGGTACAGATTTTGTACTTGTCAGACCCCAAAATTATGCAAATTTATTCTTTTTAAAAAATACAATGTGGCTGTGTTTTGTTTTGTTGCTGCTGTTACTGTTATACAAATCCAGTCAATGACTGAAGATATTCATTCAGTCATTTCAAAATATATATGCACATTATATATATGCACATTTTATATGTTATATATGTGTATATATCACAATTATATATGCACATACATATAATATTAAGTGCTTACTTTGTGCCAGAAATAGTGCCAGGTACTAGAAACTGAAGTACAGAAGTACAGTGATAAACAAATACACATACATACATATATATATATATATATATATATAATGAAGACCACACAAAAGTAGACTTGCATGGGTGAAAGTGCAATGAAGGAAAGTATTTAAGGGTAGCAACTGGGTGGTGGGGTGAGGAGGAAAGAGAGGAGTGAGGGAGCATCCTTCTAAATGAAATTAAAATGAGCCATTTCCCTGGTGTTAGTGACGATTAAGTTGCCAGCAAGATTCGGCTTCCTATCAACCCCAGGATAAACAGAAGAACAAATTTCCTGAAAATAAAACAGGAAGAAAGAGCTAACATTGTAAAGAAGAATTCAGATGAGAGGCGGGATCTTAAAGTTGCATTGGCTCTCTCAGCTCATCCATTCTAACCCTTCAGTGGCTGCTCCCATCCTCTCTACTTCTGGCAAAGTGACCCAAGGCGATATTTGCGTACCATCCATCTTGGGTCTGTTTCACTCTTGGAAAGTTCTTCCTTCATTAAGCAGTATTCCATCTTCCTGTAACATCTACTCCTCTCATCAGTCCTGGTGCAAACATTTGAGGCTACATGGAGACTGTCTCCTTTGCTAATAGTCTCTGGCACATAGTAGACATTGAAAAAGAAGCTATTGAATAAACTAGTGAGGGATAGAGGGACTAAATCTATTTAAAATAAGATCAAAGGAGAATGTTCTGGATGAAGTTCTTTTCAGCATAAAAATTAGGCTAATGAAAGCAATGAGGAAATTCTCTGAATATTTTCTATATAAATTGATTTCAGAGTTGGCTTCCTAAAGGCAAGAAGATAAACCAAAGGACCCTTCAAAGTCTATTCAGCCTAAGAATTCTAGTCTCATTAATTGTATAACCTTTTTCTCAAATATTCCAACATTTCTTCAGTACAGCTCCCCAAGAAAGATAGAGCTGGAACTATACCAAAAGTTAGTAGAATAAATACAGAATAGACTGTGAGAGGAGATATACAAAGTCAGGAAACCATTCAATCATTTAACCTTCCTGTGTCTACTGTAAATCAGTTTTCCAAATGAATTCTTCCTCTTTTGGTTATTTTCCTTGGGCAACAACCCTTTCCAAGTAGAAATAATATTTATAAGTAAACCATAATTCAGAGTTCTACAATATATGTGTGTAACTCACTCCCTCCTTCTACCAACAATTTTGACTAAGAGAACCACTGTTATAGATACTGTGAGCTAGCCAAATAAATGTTCTGCATTCTCCATAGGGGAAAGAGGATAAAAAAATCAAGAGATGGGATTTCATATGAATGTGAGGTGAGAGAGAGAAAAAACTCAAGTGAAGAAATGATTTTTAAAACACAGCTATAAATTAGCTAACTGGCATCTCATTTTTAGCCATGAGAGAATGACAGGTTAGAAGCTGGAGTCCCCTGCCTGAGGTCCAGCGAGAGAAGCAAAAACCATACCCGTTATATTTAATAGCGATAATTTGATATTGGGAATTGGTATAATAGAAAGTACACAGAATGAAGATATGAGTTACCCAGAAGACCAGATGAAGACCCCACAAAAGCAAGATAGTCTAGGGTCATCCAGAAATGAATATTGTCCAAGACTATTTGGAGAGTCATGAGACACCAGAGAAGCCAGGGGCTGAAGAGAGTCAAAAGCCACAGGACTGCAGGCAGAGGTTCCAAAGGGGAAACTCAAAGAGTTAGCTCAATCCAGAGGACACCAGTATGAAACAGTTTCCAACCTTTCCAACCTGCATTAGATTGTGCCTTCATTCACCCCTGACCTGGAAAGATTGAAGGCAATAGCCAGCCACTGGGGGCAGATGCCGCAAAAAGAGGTGAAATCAGTCAATCAACCAGTATCGCCACCCTACAGCAAGCTGCTGGCAGAGAGGTGAGAAGGGGAGAAAGTTGAAGTGACATGGTTATTAGACTGAAGTAAACTTCTTATTATCTAAAATGCACCTGCCCAAGATTCATTCAGGGACCAAAAAAAGAGAAGGAACCCAGAGGAGTTTAATGAGGAGCAGTGATGTTTTATAAAGCTGCTTTATAAATCCTCCCTTCTAAGTCCTAGAAAAACCACAACTCTAGCTCAATAACAAGCACCAACATCGGAACCTGTGATGGAGAGTAATAGGGAATGGTAGGGACAATGACAAACTGGCAGCCATATATCTGTGGTGTCTGTAAAGTTTGTTCTAAGGTATCTGTAGAACTTGGCTGCATCTGCATACAGTAATGTCATCCTCTCCAGGAGCCAGATGCTTATGTGGATTATTTTGGGACTACATGGAAGAATACATCCCTACCCTTCTCAAGGATGTAACTTTCCCCTAGCTTCAAGATATTGTTGCCACACGGGAATTGTGAACCCAATGCTGTTAGGTCTGGTGACTCTTCTCAAGAAAAGCTGGAATTCTGGATGATAATGTAAACTATCCTGAGTTTCCCAGCACTGTCAACTAATTCTAAATATTTTTAGAACATTGTGTGAGCTGTTAGTGTATGGGCCAAGAAAACATGTTTAGCATGAAACTTGGCCCAGAGGCTATTATGAGGCACCTGGCCTAACTCCATATCACATCTTGGTCAAAGGGGAGGCCAAAGAGTCCTGGATTTGAGTTCTGGTTCTGAATTATTTTTAATTTATTGAGCTTTGGTTTCTTCCTCTGTGAAATAGAGATAGTAACCCTCATCTCTCTTTTTTTTCTGAAAATTGAATGAGATGATGCCTGTCACAGCCTAGCATGGTGCCTGACAAAGACTATTAACCCACAAAAGCTACCTCTCCATCCCTCTCCCCTTGAAGTGAATTTAACTTTGAAGCTGACGCACAGTTTTAACAAAGTTAAAACTGAAGAAATGTCATAGCACTGATACCTTCACATAAATGCTGCCTACCCCGAGGGTCCTAACCTGTAACTGAGAGGGCTCTCAGGGATCTCAGATTCACCAAGTTCAAATGCAGGAGAAGCCTCTGTCCCTAGCCACTGAGGCCTTGTCCTGCCTTAACCCCCAGCTCCCAGGTTTTGCCCAACACCCCCTCCCAATTTCCCAGCATTTGAAGGAGGCGGAGGCTGAGCAGCAGGAGATTTGCCCCAAGATGTGCTTGGAGGTCTACATTGACTTCACTCTCCCCAGGAGCCAAAAATTACATAAGCTATTTCAGAACCTCACCCCTGCTCTCCCTCAGAAGTTCTCCTGAGTTTTCTGTGCCTGAGAGCCCTTTGAGGATGATGGTGACCTTTCAGTGAGGAACACACTAAGGAGGTGACATAGTGAACTTAAGTCAACTACACCATAAAACGGTCTTCTGATGGTAGAATTGTCTTTTCCTTTTAAATTTCTTTTAAATTGAAAACTCTTATTCCAGTTTTCAATTACGAAAAAATGGTAAATTGAAGAAGGAGTCTCCTTTCTTCCTAAGACCCACTCATATTATAGCAAAGGGGAGAAATGTGCAGCCTACAAGGCAAGGGGAATGCTGGCAACGATGTCAGCAGAAAAGAGATTTTGACTTATTTTTAAGAAACAGAAGGCAGATGAACAGTGATAACTAATTTGGCAAGCTAGAGGAAGCAAAACCCCAAAGAGTCTACAGAGAGTCATATGAACAAGAAGAGAGTCCAATTGTCCCTCCCAAATAATATCCAAGAAAACTAGAGTCAGAGGGCTGGGTAAAAACAACATACAGAAATGCCTACCACACTGTCCCCAATTCCAATCCCACACAGAATGCCAGCATCAGATTTCCACTTTCATACATGAAAATAGAGAAATCAAGAGACTCAGAGACACTGGAAGTCTGAACTTCAGATGAGCCCATGTAATCAAAGGACCAAATATGAAGTGATCTTGACTCTTAGCTCCAATCTCACGCCCTAGATACTAAATGTTGGCAGCCAAGGATCTATTCCTCCCAAAGAGAGCTTAGAGCACTCACCTGGAAAAACTGAATAAACCAAAGAAAAGACCAAAATAGTCTGACATTTGGGAACCACCCACATAAATGTCAGGACCCCTGTGAAATCATTTAAAGCTAAGGAAGTACCATCAGACAGAGGGGGAAGTCATTCAATATAAAAAATATAAAGAAAATAGACAAATAGGGAAAAAGATGAATCCAGAAGGAAGAGAGATCAAGCAGGGAACAAATTAAAGAAATCTATTTTTAGGATCCTCCCAGAGATAGTTTGCTTCAAAAAAACAAACAAAATATGATTTTTCAAAAAAGTGCTCATATTTAAAATTCTATTTACAATGAGAAAATAAAAATTAACTAAAAAGTTTATAGATGATATTAAGAAAACTTTCCAAGAAGCAGATAGGACAAAATGACGTAGAGTTGAAACATGTTTAAGAGAAAGGATAAAAAATTTCAAGGATCATTTTACAGTGTCCAAGCTCTAACAAATAGTAGAGGGAACAGAAAACTGAGTGAGTACTGCTCTCTCTTGCACTCAGCTCCAGTCATGCGGGGCTCCTTTTATACTTGAACAACCCAAATGCTCTCTAATGCATTTGTACTCTTCAATTTTGCTGGACCACAATCCATGGTAGTTTGCCAAGACGTTGTCTTTGTAATTAAATATTCTGAGTCCTTGAATATCCAAAAAGGTACCTATTTTAATCTTATACTCAAGTGGTAGCTTGACTGGGTATAAAATTATAAACTAGAAAGTTTTCCTCCAGCCTAGAATGCTTCTTCCCCTGGTGTCCATGTGACTTCACTGCCTTCAATCTCTGCTCTAATATACTTTATCAAGGAGGTCTCCACTGATCATCTGTAAAACATAGTGGCACCCTTCCATATCTCCTCCACTTTTTATTATCCTTACTCTATTTTTCTTTTTTTTTCTTTTGAGTTAATTTAGTTAATTTCTTTTTAGTCTCACTCTGTCACCCAAGCTGGGGTGGCACACTCAAGGCCACCGCAGCCTCGACCTGCTGGGCTCAGGTGATCCTTCTGCCCCAGCCTTCCAAGCAGCTGGAACTACAGGCACACACCACCACACCCAGCTAAATTTTTTGATTTATTGTAGAGATGAGGTCTTTCCAAGTTTCCCAGGCTGGTCTTGAACCCATTGGCTCAGGCAATCCTCTCACCTCGGCCTCCCAAAGTGCTGAGATTATAGGCATGAGCCACCGTGCCCGGCCTCTTCCTCTGTTTTTCTCCTTACACCCATAACCAATTGATATATTACTATTTATTCAATGAGTTTATTTTGCATCACCACCCACTGTAATGTAAGAACCATAAAAGCAGAGATTTTTATTTTATTTGCTGATGTGTGACACACCCATAATAATGCCTGGTATTTGGGGAAAAGGGAGAAAGGGATCACAGGAAAGAGGGACAGAAGACATCATTAGAGAACAACCAATCACATTAAAGCAGGAGCAGTGAGAACTCTGGGGAAGGTAGGTCTATGAGGAAAAAAAATAAGAACTCTATAGAATAAGTCATACAACAGAGTATTTGGAAAAAATAAGTGCTAACTAGTAAATTATTCAAAGAAACAAATCAAAGCAGGAAGATAACATAGGTGAAAACCTAGAGGATCTTAGGTATAGCAATGACTTTTTAGACACAATGCCAAAGGCATGATCCATGCAAGAAATAATTAATAAGCTGTACTTAATTAAAATTAAAAACTTTTGCTCTGCAAAAGGCAGTATTTAAAAAATGAAAAGACAAGCCTCCCAAAATCGGGAGAAAAAAATTTGCAAAGAATAGATAAAGAACTATTCCAAAATATTTTTTAACTCTTAAAACTCAACAATAAACTCAATTTTAAAATGGGCAAAAAACTTGAATAGACACTTCACTGAAGCAGATAAAAAGATTCACTACAGAAGATAAATATATGCAAGTATGCATATGAAATGATTTTCAATATCATGTGTCATTAGGGAATTGCAAATTAAAACGAGATACCACTATACACCTATTAGAATGGTCAACATCCAAAACATTCACAACACCAAAAGCTAGCAAGAATATGGAGCAACAGAAATTCTCATTCATTGCTGGTTGAAACGTAAAATGGTACAATAACTTTGGAAGACAGTTCGGCAGTTTCAAACAAAACTAAACAATCTTACCACAATATTGCTCCTTAGTATTTACTCAAATTAATTAAAAGTTTATGTCCACATGAAAAACTGCACACAAATGTTTATAGTAACATTTGTCAATTTGCCAAAATTTGGACACAGCCAAGATGTTCTTCAGAGATACATGGATAAATAAACAGTGGTATATCCAGATAATGTAATATTAGTCAATACTAAAAGGAAATAAATTATCAAGATCTTAGAAGACATGGAAAAAACTTAAATGCATATTACTAAGTGAAAAAGACCAATCTGAAAAGGCTATATACTGTACAATTCCAATTACAAGATGTTCTGGAAAAAATAAATTATGCAAACAGTAAAAAGATTGTGGTTTCCAGGGCTTAGAGGAGAGAGAGAGATGAACAGGCAGACCACAGAGGATTGTTAAGGCAGTAAAACGATTCTGTATGATACTACAATGGTATACAATATACATTTGTCCAAACCCATGGAAAGTACAACACCAAGAGTAAACCTTAACGTAAACAATGGACTCGGGGTAATAATGATATGTCAGTGTAGGTTCATCAGATGTATAAATGTGCCACCCTCGTGGAGAATATTGATGGAGGAAGCTATGCATATGCAGAGAAGTGAGTGTATGGAAATCTCAATACCTTCCACTCAGTTTTACTGTGAACCTAAAACTGCTCTAACAAATAAAGTCTATTTGTCATTTTAAAAGCAGTCTACCACTTGGAAAATTTTAAACTATTAAATAACACTTATTTCTATTAAATAACACTTGAGTCAAATTAGGACAACACTGAAACTGCAAAATAGGAAAATATAACAGTAAAACTGCATTTGCAGAACGTATGAGCAGCAACTAAAGCAGTACCATGAGAAAAATCATAGTCTTTAATACAAATATTCATAAATTACAAGAATAAAAGTAATCATTTAAGAATTCAACTTAAGAAGTTAGGAATAGAACAAAAAAATTAAAGAAGTCAGAGGAAAGAATCAAAGCTAAGAGCAGAAATAAATGATTTGAAAAACAAAATATGATAGAAAAAAACTCATAAAAATTATAATAATTTTTAGGCCGGGCACAGTGGCTTATGCCTATAATCCCAGCACTTTGGGAAGCAGAAGTGAAAGGATTGCCTGAGCCCCCAGGTTCGAGACCAGCCTGGACAACTTGGCAAGACCTCATCTCTACAATAAATAAAAAAATTAGCCAGGTGTGATGGCATGTTCCTGTAGTGCCAGCTACTTGGAAGGCTGAGGTGGTAGGATCGCCTGAGCCCAGCAGGTCGAGGCTGCAGTGGTTGTGAGTGTGCCACTGCACTCCAGCCTGGGTAACAGAGTGAGATTCCAACTAAAATAATATAATAATAATTTTTAAAAGTTATTGCTAACTAGTCAAAAAAGAAGAAAAAGCACACATATACACACACAAAAATTGTGAATGAGAAAACTACAGAGACAGAGTAAACTTAAAGAACAATACAACTGGTTTGGTCAACTCTTTGTAACTTGGATAAAATAAGTGATTTTCTAGAAAAATATGTTACACAAACTCAATAACTTTGGAGGAAAAAATTTAGTAAGACAAATTTCTATGTAAAAGATGGGGTAAATTGTCAAATAGAGTCCTATATATACATACATGACCAGTTTCTTAGTTATAGTCTACCAACTATTTAAGAAAATGATAACACCAACACTATTTAAATTGTTAACAAAGCATAGAAAAAAGAAGCAAAGCTTTCAAATTTTTTATGGTAAGAGCAGAATTGATATAAAATTGAACAAAATGAAATATCCCAACTGTGCAGAAAAATCTCAACCACAAATGTCAATTCAAAAAATCCTAAGTAAAATATTAGCAAAGAGAATTGAGCAGTATTTTTAAAAATAATACACTATGACTAAGTTTTCATATCAGCACTGGCAAATACATTGGAAATATATTACATAAAATCATTGACTATGTATTATAATATTTATTATCATTGTGTAAAAGAAAACATTAAGATCACTTCTTTATATGCTACAAGAATTTTTATACAGCACTAAAATCAATTTTAGAATTGTATAATAAAAAAGGAAATGTATGGTTACTTCTGAAATAGTATCTCATATTGCTGTGGTCTGAATGTTGGTGATATCAGGTTCATTTGTTGGAACCTAATATCTGATATCACAGTATGAAGAGATGAGGTCTTTGGAAGTGATTAAGTCGTGAGGGCTCTACTCTCATGAAAGGGGGAGTGCCCTTATAAGAGTATTGAGGGAGTTTCCTAGGCCTTTCTGTCATGTGAGGGTGCAACAACAAGGCATCATCTAGGAGCCCTTACCATACACCAAATCTGCCAGCAGCTTGATTTTGGACTTCCCAGGTTCCAGTACTGTGAGCGATAAATTTCTATTGTTTATAAATTACTCAATGTAAGGTATTTTGTATAGTAGCACAAACAGACCAAGATACTTATACATATCCAGTTGACCTTGAACAACATGAGGATTGGGACACAGACCTTCATGCAATTAAAAATCCCCATAAAACTTTGACTTCTGAAAAACTTAACTACTAACAGCCTACTGTTGACTGGAAGCCTTATCAATAATATAAACAGTTGATTAACAGGTATTTTGCATGATACACACACACACACATATATATATATACACACACACATAATATACAATAAACGAAGTAGAAAAAATTAAATATTAAGAAAATCATAGCTGGGCTCGGTGGCTCAGCCTGTAATCCCACCCTTTGGGAGGCTGAGGTGAGTGGATTGCCTGAGCCCGCGGGTTCGAGACCCGCCTGGGCAACTTGGCGAGAACTCATCTCTACAATAAATAAAAAAAATCAGCCGGGCGTGGTAGCACGCGCCTGTAATTCCGGCTACTCAGAAGGCTGAGGCGGAAGGATTGCCGGAGCCCAGCGGGTCGAGGCTGCGGTGACCGGGAGCGGCCACTGCACTCCAGTCTGGGTGACAGTGAGACTCCAACTCAAAAAAAAAAGAAAAAAAAGAAAATCATAAGGATGAGAAAATATATGTATGCACTATTCATTAAGTGGAAGCGGATCATCATAAAGGTCTTCATCACTGTCATCCTGACATGAGCAGACTGAGGAGAGGGAAGAGAAGAAATTGATCTTGCTGTCTCAGAGATGGCAGAGGCAGGAGAGGTGGAGAAGTTGGAAGGGGAGGTAAGAGAGGCAGGCACACTCAGTGTAATTTTTGTTTTAAAAATAATCCACATATAAGTGGATCCCCTTGCAGCTGAAATGCTTGTTGTTCAAGGGTCATGTTGTTTAATGAGCAGATAGACAAATACCCATATGTATCTATCTAGATGTATGCATGCACACACATGAAAACATGGATGCCTTGTGGTAAATACTAGGGGCTTTCCTACTAGTGTCAGGAAAAAGACAAGACTGTTCCTTGTGCTGATTTTCTTGTCTTTGCTCCTCCAGACCCACTCTATCCTTCTCCGCCTGCTCTTGCCCAGGAAGCTTGCCTATGTCACCTTTATCTCAGGCCACTCATTGGGTTCCACCAATGAGGAGCACTGTCATATCAGAGGGTGAAAGGAAAGCAGGATTGGGCATCATTTTCCTGTCTTCTCCCTGTCGTTGCAGATAGGTTGTGTCTTTCAACTAAAGTCCACCACTCCTATCTGAAGTCACCTTCCACTCAACTCTCACTGGCTCCAAGCTCCGGAAGCTTCACTCTTTACCCTTTCAGGCTTAGAGGAGGTAAGGGTTTTCCTCTATTACTATACCATGCTGTTTTCCTACAGCTTGTTCCTTTAGAAATGTCCCATTTATTCAGCTTTTCTAAATTACTCAGGTTAAATATGCCACTTGTTCTAGAGTCTATAATACTCAGTGATTTATCACAGAAACAAAGATCTGAGTACCACATGTACTCACTCATAAGTGGACCCTGAACGTTTATCATAATACTACAAGAAAGGGATTGGCAGTAGCGGAATACTACTCGGGGGTGGCACATAACATCAATAAGGGTAGCCACACTTTGCCTGTATGACTACAAATGTACCTAACCCTCATGTGTACCCCACATTTTTAAAATAAAAAGAAAGAAAGTGGAGTGCTTCTATAAACAGAGCAGTCACAGGCCGGCCCTATGGCACCTGTCTCCTCCTATGCTCTGTGAAATGACCTCTAGTTCTCTGGACAAAGAGTTCTTTTCCAGTCTGGTAATCTATTCAAAAATCCTTGGGACCTTCACCAAGAAGGGCAAGTAGCAAGGCATAAGGAATCTGGAGACATTAGACCTGGTCTCTGCACCTGGGCACTGTGGGGCAAGTTGTTGAATGTCTCTCGGTCTCAGTTGTCTTATCTGGAAGCCTACAAGGATGCAACATAACTATCTCCCAAACTACCTTCTGCAAAGAGGTATTTGGGGGGCTGAAGGACAGGCTCCCAGGATGAAAGACCCTGTCCTATTCAGGGACACATTCAGATCAAAGGAGTTCAAGGCTTTTTCTGCCTTGATCCTGACGCTATGACCATGTTACAAAGATGAAAACAGCACAGTATTTTGGCCAAAGTGGGTTAGACCAAGGACTGAAATGTAATACCAAAGACAACCACAAGTGAGGCATAAGAAAGCCCAGCAACTCCTTGAAGTAAACGTTAACCAAGAGGCAGGCGCCAACCTGAATACTTCAAAATGATGCAACCCAATTCTCTCTTTGGGTAAACAGAAACAAAAGATACAGAAAGAAAGAGGAGTCCTTCCTAGAAGCGGTGGTCCCAGGCAAGGCTGGCTCACCCGCACATCTTGTGAACGCCACTGGAGACGGACCCCCACCTCTCCTCCACCTCCTCACCGGGTACACAGGCAACACATCAACAACCCATGGTGCACATGAAATTTACAAAATTGACAGGAAGAAAATAAACACATTTGGGGTTAAAAATGTTTGTCTAATTAAAAATACTGTCCTGCTTAATATAGGCTAACCGGCTGGAGAATTAATGTGCCACCTGTGCACATACGTAGTAAGAGTAAAAAATAAAAGTAGGCATGCCGGTAGGTGCTTTGTCTCCTGATGTGGAGGAATGACGGCCCGAATGCATACACCAGGCTTTGTCTTTTGAAATTATATGGAGATGGAGACAGCAAACAAACAAACAAATAAAAGGTCCAGCAAATAGCCAACTAGTTAACCTCAATGCCCAACCAATAAAGAACTGACTAAATACATGACACTTCATCCATGACACAGTACTGTGCTGTCCCTAAAAAGGATGATACATATTTACATTAATGATACAGCAAGATGTCATATATAGGTGTCCAACACACAAACCCACACACAAATACACACATACTGTACTCTGACTACTTGATAAATTTCTATCTTCCTGTCCCTCACTTTCCCTGCAAAGTTTTATTACAAAAATGTTCAAACATCTCAACAAGTTTAAAGCACTACTTTTTTTTTTCTTTTTTTGGAGTCAGAGTCTCACTCTGTTGCCCAGGGCTGGAGTACAGTGGCATGATCAAGGCTCATGCAACTTCGACCTCCCAGGCAAGGGCGATCCTTCCGCCACAGCCTCCTAAGTAGCTGAAACTGTGGACATGCGTCAAGGGCTACACATCTAACACTCAGACACCTGCCTTTCAGAGCCTAGCAATTAACATTTAGCTTTAAGCCGGGCTCGGTGGCTCAGACTGTAATCCCTTGCTTGGGGAGGCTGAGGTGAGTGGACTGCCTGAGCCCGCAGGTTCGAGACCCGCCTGGGCAACTTGGCGAGACCTCATCTCTACAATAAAAAGAAAAAAAAAATTAGCCAGGCATAGTAGCACGTGCCTGTAGTTCCAGCTACTTGGAAGGCTGAGGCGGAAGGATCGCCGGAGCCCAGCAGATCAAGGCTGCGGTGCCTGGGAGCGGCCACTGCACTCCAGTCTGGGTGACAGAGTGAGACTCCAACTCAAAAAAAAAAACATTTAGCTTTACTTGTTTCCCACATCTCTACTCATCTATTTTGATTTTTGACACATATCAGAGTTAAGTTCCACGATAAATTTTTAAAGGAAAAAGACAAACTACTAAACAGCATGTACGGTGTAAACTCATTTAAGAAAATATATATGGCCACGTGTGCTCACATGCCTAGAAAAAACAATGGAAGGAAATACCATGCAAAGTTTCTAGTAACAATGTTTGAATCTTTCTTCCCTCATTACCTAGATGTACCTTTTTTTTTTTCTTTCTCGTTTTTTGAGTGACAAACATTCATTCCTCGTGGAATACACAGCTATGAAATTACGGAAGGAGACAAGGATGCAAGGAGGAACGCGAGATAGGCAGGACGGACCTAGGGCAGAAAGGAAATACTCAACCATTGGTACACCCTTCCTGGGCTGTGGAAGCCCTGTGCCCTCTAAGCTCCAATGCTAGACCCATCCATAGGAGTCCCGGCCACCAAGGAAAAGAAAAGCCACAGAGAGGCAGCCCAACTCCCAGTGCTGCTAGCTATCCAAATCGTTTAACATCAGATTAACTATTTTTCAGCTAGAGTTCTAAAACAATTTCTAATCACCTCCCTGAGACTGTCAGTGGAATGTGATGGAGATTTCCTGTTCCCGTGCTCTGCATTTTGGCCAGCTGTCATGAACAATCCACCATGTCGGGTTCGCAGGGCATGGGTTCCACGACGTCACTGTCCTTTGCCTCTACACCCAGCTCAGCTCCCCCTGCATCAGCATCCACCTGGGCCCCCGTCTCTGGCTTCAGAAGGCTAAGAAAATCCATCACAGCTGCAATGTGCAGATCTGGAGCACCTCCTGCACCCCACACAGCAGTGTGTACATCCCCCCCAGGCTTCTGCCTCCCACAGACAAACTTGCCTGCCCATTCCAGGACTGGATGGAATGGCTTCTGCTCCAAGGGATACTCTGACATAGCTCCCAGAGTCTTCTAAGTGTGCCCCCAGCCTGCTGATGGGGGACCAGGGGAAAGGGCTCGAGGAAGGCAAACAGAACAAGGAGAGGAAAAGCTGGGCCCTAGGTCTCAGGGGTACCTCTTCTGAGCCTTGCCTGCAAGGACCGGATGTACCCAAGATAATGCCACGGGTAGTGAATAAAAAGACAATCACAGAGCAAACAAAAGAAAAACTAAAACTCAGATCAGCCCCTTTGAATTTTTAAACAGCACTCACTGACAGATCAGCAGAATCTCATAGCTTCAGGGTTTAGTTTTCAAATCCTGCATCTGGCTTCATGTTAATAATCCATTACCATGTTCTAATTCAGAATACTGTCTTTTGCTGGCACTTCGTTACTGTGGCTCATTTTTTTTCTCCCCCTGAGTAGGAATCTCACTGTCACCCAGGAGGAGTGCAGTGGCACAATCACGGCCACCCCAGCGTCAACCAGCTAAGCTCTGGCAATTATTTTTTTTTTTTTAATTTAAAGGCACACCCAAAGTATCTACCATCACTCTATGAAAAATTCAGGTACTTGGAAACACTAAGTTCTCATTCATAAGGAGTGATCAGTATCTGAACATTCCTGCCCCCAACATGCACACATGTGTGAATTCCAAAGGGAAGGGGATCTGTGTCCCAGTAAGTATACTGCATGTCACTCCTTGGAAATTCTTTGGACACATGTCTGTATCAGAGGCTCTGAGATGTGCTCAATTGAAAAAAAAAAACCAAAAATAGAAACAACAACAGCAAAATCCAGCCGGATACAGTGGCTCACGCCTGTCCTAGCACTTTGGGAGGCTGAGGTGAGAGTATTGCCTGAGTCCAGGGGTTCAAGACCAGCCTGGGCAACTTGGTGAGACCTCATTCCTAAAATAAATAAATAAGTAAATAAATAAATAAGCTGGGTGTGGTGGCACGTGCCTATGGTTCCAGCTACTTGGAAAGCTAAGTAAGAAGGATCACCTAAGCCCAGCAGGTCAAGGCTGCAGTGGCCATGAGTGTGCCATTGTACCCCAGCCCAGGTGGCAGAATGAGACTCTGATTCAAAAACAAACAAACAAACAAACAAAACTGGTTTATTCAGCGAACTCCCAATTCCTTCCATAAATTGCTTAAAGTCTCATAATTAAAACAAATTTTAAAAATCTGAAAAATAAGGGTCCTAATGATCTTTAATAACAGCTAATATCTTTTGGTAAGAATCATTTTAAACCTATAAATTATGATTATAATTTTCACTCCTATTGATAACAAAAAAATGTTTCATTAAACCATGAAGGCTTTACAAGACGTAGACATAAAAACATGTTTTCTGAACCTGGGTCTTTGATGTGAGAGCCAACATTTATACAAATAAAAGCTAGAATGTCAGAGCCTTTTGGCTCTAGACATCACTGATTTCAATTCTCTTATTTCACAGAGAAGGACACTGAGGCTGAGAGATTCAAGTGACTGATGCAAGAGTATAGAGACAGAAATGACCCCGCAACACAGTAGAACAGAGAAAGAGGGACAGAAACAAGCCGGGCTCAGTGGCTCAGCCTGTAATCCAGTGCCTTGGGAGACTGAGGTGAGTGAATAGCCTGAGCCCCAGGTTCGAGACCCCCCTGGGCAACTTGGCGAGACCTCATCTCTACAATAAATCAGAAAAATTAGCCAGGCGTGGTAGTGCATGCCTGTAGTTCCAGCTACTTGGAAGGCTGAGAGGGAAGGATCACCTGAGCCCAGCAGGTCAAGGCTTTGGTGGCCGGGAGCAGCCACTGCACTCCAGGCTGGGCGACAGAGTAAGACTCCAACTCAAAAAAAAAAAAAAAAAAAAAAAGAAAGAAAGAAAGAAACAGGCAGGCACACTAGGAAGTGTAAGTGTAAGCAGAGGATAACTCAAGAATTAGCTGTTCCCTTTTTTTTTTTTTCTATTCCAGGCTTTAGTATCTGATGTTTGGGTCTCTGACTATAAAATAGTCATGACCACAAACTGCCCTTAACACCACAAAACACATAATCACCCCTCAAAAAGAACCTCAGGCCTGTAACACAAAGGCGAATTTAGAGAACTGATAAAATAAACCACTTAAAGAGTAACCACTTGGTTTGTAAGTAAACCATTTGGTTTGGTTTTAAAATAGGACTTCAAAGGGGCTCAGGATAATAGAAAGCTGAGACTTCAGCATCTTTCATCACAGGAATGATAGACCAACTACTACCAACATTTGCTGAAGAAATATTTACAAATTACCTACTTTGTGCCATACATTGACCCTGGAGACCAGAATACAACAAAACCTGGAAAGTTACAGTCTTGCCTTTTGGAGCTGGGGAGAAGACAGGTATTCATTAAAATAGAAACAAAAATGTATAAAAATACATACAGATGAAAGCCACAAAAGCCAGTTATATGGGGCTAGGAGAAAATGTAAGGAAGGTGTTGGGATAGTTAGGGAGGTCAAGAAAGCCTTCCCTGAGGAGGTGGCCATTGAGCTGAAAGCTCAAAGATGGGTCAGAGGTAATCAGGTGAAGAAAAGAAGGGGGCATATTCCAGGCAGAAGGAATTCCATATCCAAAGGCCCTGTGGCAGTGGGAAGCAAAGTAGACCATAACCAGGGTGATTTCAGCAGAAAGGAGGGCAGCAGAACAGAAGGATTAGAGGCAGAATGCACACCACGAAGGCTGTCGTGACCCTGTTACAGAACTGTGTCTGTATCATAAGGGTAGTGGGAAGTGAGTGAAGGGACCTCAGCCTGGTGAACAGGTGAGTGGGACACAACACATTTGCATTTTGAAAAGATCACACAGGCTGCTGACTGGAGTGTGTCCAGTCAGTGTCTGATAAAAACAAAAATTCAACCTTATTCACTGAATTTCTGGTTATGCAAAAAAACGAGAGGAGGTCCTTCCAAAATACTCAAAGCAATTCTGCAGAGAACGTGTCAGACAACGGGTAGAGCCAGGGCTGGGAAGAAGGGAGCCCTGAAGTCAAATGGTACAGACTCATCGCATCCTCAGGGCTCGGCCCAGTCGTCCACAGGATGCAAATAAACATTTTCAGCCCCAGCCTTGCCCACCATGGAATTTACAAATGGTTTATTCCGGCATCTGTTTCGCACTGGCTATGTTCCATCATTATTGATTTTAGACTTCCAATTATCTCTGTATTTGAGCTTGTGGACTAAGACGTGTAAGACCCGGCACCAAAACCAAAACCATAAACCAGTCCAAGTTGTCCTCCTAAAAATGAGCACTGTGCTTCTGGGGTGTCTCCTTCAGCAGATGCTAAGAATGGCACAGGGAAATAATAGACCATCCACACATGATTTTAATATCAGAACTTATCTTTCTAAAAACCACATGGAGCTTCTTGTGATTTTTTTTTTTTTTTCACATCAGAGACAATCTTGAAGTATTACATTTCCAGCTTTTAGGAGACAAAAAAAAAGGACTATGTTTTTATGTGGAGCTCAATTTCGTTCGACCAAAAGGATGGCAAACAGTTAATGCATCATTTTTATTTTTCTCTGCACATCTACAAATGGGGACAGGCATCTTAGCTGGCCCTGGACTAGCACAAGTTTGGACAGAGCTGAGGCTGTTGGGTTTAATTTGGCCAAATAAAGGAACTCTCAACCCAACGAGCATTTGGTTCGCATAGCCGATTCACTTCATATTACAGATCGAGGACACCAGCAGTACTGTTTAGAAAAACTGGCAATGCTGTTTAGACAAACACCCCCGAGAAGACAGACTGTGGATAGGAAATGTGGTCTGTTGCACTGCTATCCTAGTTTTTTTTTTTCTTCTTCCTTCCCTCATGAGTGCTTTTCATGTAATTTTTACTCACGAAGTTGCCAGTGTTAATTTCTACAGGCCAAATTTGGCTCACTTATTCCTTGCCAATTCCACAGTCAAATTCTGTGTGCTGTGGGGTGTGTGTGTGTATGTGTGTGTGTGTGTGTGTGTGTGTGTGTGTGTGTGTTTCCACTGAATTGCACCTAAAGCCAAAGGGATTTCTATGACCATACACTTGAGAAGAATGTAGGCAGCATCACACTTGGGTATCTCTAATGACAAAATCTGTCTCTATTAGCAAAAACAATCAGAGCCTCCAAGCTGGCACAAGGCTCAACTCAGCAAGATGCATGGATCCCCACAGAACCTTTACCGGGGTGTGACAGAGCGTCCACAGAAAGGCCATTTGCATATTCTCCTGCACAGGAAAAAAAAAGGCTAAGCAGCATTTTTCTTGAATTTTCCCTCATGGGCTCCATAACTTAAATGCGCCATTCATTTTAGGAAGAAAGGTTCAAATGGCAAGGGCAGAAAACAACAATTTGTTTTCTCCTTTTGTTTTCTACCATATACTAATTCAATGCTGCTTCTTTTTCCACAACTATTTTGATGTGATAAAAGGGTTGGATTTTCTTATTCGCTATCAAAAAGCTAACAGTGAAAGAAAATTAGTCACTGTCAGAATCAAAATATTTTATAATGCCCACCTCAAATCCAAACGCTACTGTCAATTACGGAAAAATCAAAAAGTGAGATATAAGCTCAAAACCAAAAGATTAATTTGGGACAGCCACAATGTTAATATTTTCTCCAGTTACCCTTTTGAGGTCAATATCACTATAAAGAATTAAGAAAGCATCTGTAGCCGGGCTTGGTGGCTCAGCCTGTAATCCCACGCCTTGGGAGGCTGAGGTGAGTGGATTGCCTGAGCCTGCGGGATCGAGACCCGTCTGGGCAACTTGGCGAGACCTCATCTCTACCACAAATCAAAAACTAGCAGGGCATGGTAGCGCGCGCCTGTAGTTCCAGCTACTTGGAAGGCTGAGGCAGAAGGATCGCTGGCAACAGGTCGAGGCTACGGTGGCTGGGAGCAGCCACTGTACTCCAGTCGGGGCGACGGAGTAAGACTCCAAATCAAAAAAAAAAAAAGAAAGCATCTGTGAGGCATAGTGGTGCATCTGGAGAGGTTGAGGCTGGGGGAATGCTTGAGTTCAAGAGTCTGAGTCTGCAGTGAGATATGATCGTGCCACTGCACGATCGCCAAAAAAAAATTAAAAATAAAGTAAAGATAAAGAAAAGAAAGTATCTACGAGTTATATAGTTTTTAAAGGTTATGTATCTTAAGAATCTAAGAATCAGAAATTAGTGACACATAAGCAGAATAAAAGGGAAAACAACATTCCAAATTACAGCTTCTGACCTTTGCAGCAGAGCTGAAAAGAAAAAACAAATCAAAAGTAGATGTCTCCCGAGGTTGCAGGCGCTGAGTGACACTGGGCTAGTCTCACTCAAGCCTTACTTACCACCTGCTCTTGACAGGTAAGGGAGGAAGAGGATCTCCACGAATATTTTTAGTCTCAACCAGCAGTGTGCCAAGGGCAATGACATTTAGAGATGGGTGTCTCTAGTCACCACATCATTTGCAAACTGACTTGGAGGTTTCTGGTCTGACTCAGCATTTCCCAAAGTGTGCTGCAGGTACCAGGGGTGGTACCTGGGATGGTTTAGGGGGCAAAGGGATGAGCATACATGCACAGGTACACACACACACACACACACACACACACACACACACACACATTTTGATAGCTATGTATTTATTTTTACAGTGTTCTTTCCTTTATGGTTCACCTTCATGCTAGTTCTCCATTCATGGCCACACTCTGAAGTTTCCTATTATAAAAAATATTGCTGAGTACAAATGAATAATAAAAACTTAAAACACAACTCAGAGGAAAAAAATTTGGCATATTATTCCAAATGTATAAAGATAGGTAAAAAGGAGGGTGTGGAGCTTGACAAACAATCACGTCACCGCACAAAGAGTGACATGGAAGGTGATGGAACTAACATTAATACAAGCAACGGGAAAAGAAGCGGGATATCTAGTACCACCAGACCGTCAGGAGATACCTCACCACCTTACTTTCTGAACTTCTGTGTCCTCATCTGGGTAGTAGGTGAAATATGTGCATCCCAAATGTTTCTACCATGGGACTCCTTAGAATGTTGGAAAAAGGCCAGGTGTGGTGGCTCAAGCCTGTAATCCCAGTACTTTGGGAGGCAGAGGTGAGAATATCACCTGAGCCCAGGGTTCGAGACCAGCCTGGGCAACATGGCGAGACCTCATCTCTACAATAAATCAAAAAATTAGCCAGGTGTGGTAGCACATGCCTGTAGTTCCAGCTACTTGGAAGGTTGAGGCAGAAGAATTGCCTGAGCCCAGTAGTAGGTCGAGGCTGCAGTGGTGGTGAGCATGCCACTGCACTCCAGCCTGGGTGATAGAGTGAGATTCCAACTCAAAAAAAAAAAGAATGTTGGAAAAAAATCTCTGTCTATCCATATAAACATACTGACATATACACATTAGCACATACAAATACAGATCACGCCTACAACACATATATATACACACATTTTACATATATCTATGTAAAAGCAGACCCTACCCAAGGTGATAGTGATCATGAAAGTAGGCAGTGAGCAAAATCTATTATGAATAAAGTAGCTTTCCCTGCCTGAACCCAAGCATCTGAGTTCCCTCCTCCTGTCTTAAGACAGGAGAATCGTAACGAAAAGGAAATCAAAAGTAGATGTATACAGAGCTGTGGGCCCTGGGGGAAACTGGGCTGGTCTTACTCAAGCCTGTCCCTAACACCTGCCCTGACAGGTAAGGGCGAAGCTGGATCTCCATGAAAATTTTTAGACTCAACCAGCAGTGTACCAAGGGAAAGGTCCCTGGCCCACTGAATGAAAACCCAGAACTATGAGTTCTCTGACATTCCTCTCAAATTCTACAATGTCAGCATGCCACAGAGTCTCACCCTAGGCTAGTCCTTGAGATGAGACTAGAAATGCCCTTGTCACCAAGGATGCTATCTGTCTGCAAGGGGTATATATAACAAAGGAAAATTTGTCACCATCGCTCCCAAAGTTAGGTGTTTCCTGAAGTTGAGACCTGAGCAACTTTCTTTGGCAAAAACCAAGTAAGTATGAACAAAGAAAGACTGAAACGACAGGAGAAATGAATGAATATCATTATCCTCAATTTTGACATTGGAATAAAAAAAAAATAAACACATTAGAGGTGAATTTAGCTAGATGATGCCATCCTCAACCCTCAGGTAAATTTATGTCCTGTTCATAATTTCAGAAAAAAGAATAAAGCTACACATGGTTTCAATATTTTTTCTGTGCTAGAGCAATCTAGTTATCTTTATTCAATATGACCACCAAAATTGCATATGTTTCCTAAATAATCTTGAATTTATACAATTGGACATTTTTTTCAAAGAAGCACAAATTGTTTGAGGGCCATCTCCCCAATGTGTGACAATAAATTGCAGCGCATCCTATTTTAGGATAACCGCAATATGCAAATGTCGGTTACCAGCCGACTCAGGACAGACACACCTGCATAATGAATAGTTCACACTAGAAATAGAGAGGCCACTGGTCTCAGGACCTCCTGCCCAAAGAAAGGCTGGCTCAACTCTTCTTTCATTCAAGTGGGATGATGTCACCAAGCCACTGCCCAAAGCCTCTCTCAGAATGGCAGACTTATTCCTAAAATCGTCACCATCTACCATAATTCTCTTAAACAAAACCAGACGGACACCAAACCACCTATGATTAGCATCCCAGCTGCCTCCAGACTGCTGATGGGGCCACTTCCATCGGAACAGCTCAGGAGACAAGTCATAATTGGATCCCCTTTCGACGTGGCCTTGGTCTCCTACTTCATTTTAGGAGAGACGCTTCCTTTTGAAAATTTCAAACAACCTGGCCCAACCATGTAAGACAGTCTGCAGTCACCCAGCAATTTGGGTACTGGGCATCTTTTACTTTCAGACATCTCGACATCTTAATGGTGTGATGTGGAACAGGAAACATTAACTCATCCGCTAATTTCAGTCACACTTCACAGCTTTCTAACACAAGTCAAGGACAACATGTAAAGGAAGTCAGAAGTCAAGAGGGGTGATGATGCAGACACTTCGAAAGGGAGAAGCATGTAACAGCATCAATGTAAACATGAACTTTGCAACCAACAGCCCCCTCCCCCTTTTTACTCCTATTAGAAAAAAATACATGCAGTTCACAATGTTCTGGTGCTTCTCAAACCTTAATGCCTATTCTATGAATCACCTGGCAAGACAGACTGAGCTAGTTGGTCTGGGGTGGGTCCTGAGAGCCTGCATTTCTAGCAAGCGCCCAGAGAAAGCTGCTGCTGCTGCTGAGCAGTGAGCACACGGGGTCCTCCTCCATTCCCACCTCTCTTCTCACCCTCCCAGTAAGGTCAGGAGAGCTCACAACTGAAAACAGGTTTCCACCTGAGCAAGGCTGAAAACCTGTTTCAAATGAATCTGAAGTGTGGGAAAATAATCGAATAGGAAACCAGAAAGAATAATCATCCAAGTTGCAACAAGTCCTTCCAATTAAATGTGGAAGGAAGTAATTGATATGGCTGTTTAACTCCCATACTTCTCAGAAAGATCTAGTGGCCAAATTTAAGGGAGGAAAAAAAAAGTGACTGCCTTCTCTTTTGGTCAGGCAAGTCTTGAAATTCTTTCATTTCACTTTCAATAAGTTATCTATAAATTATGGGTTGATTCTCTCCCTCTCTCTCTCTCTCTCTCTCACACACACACACACACACACACACACACACACACACACACAAACACCCTTTCCTTTCATAGGGCGAAAAAACAAACCAAACCTCCAATTCAAGTCCCTGTGTCTAAGTCACGATGATTTCTTTGGAGAAAACTAGAACTTGTTCAGAAGCCAGGGAAGGACCGTCCGAGGTCCAACACCCAGCCCATAATTTGAGGCCTCCGACTCCCCACTTGCTACAGGCAGCCCAGAGATGGAAGATGCTGACGCTTCCAGCCTAGCATGTTTACAACACCTCTAAGTCTCTAGAGACAGTTTCACACCTTCAAAGTGCTTTCTGAGGGGAAGTATATGAATCCACACCACACCTGCGAGTTCTTCCTCCCTGAGTGTCATTAAGTCCATTTTACAGATGAGGAAGCAGAAAGAGAGAGACAAGAGTTTTGGCAACCTGCCAAGCTCATCATGCAGCAAGTCTAAGCACGTACCCAACGGAGAGGAGGAGGCTCCTGGCTCCCACTCCCAAGACTGACCCCGCCCCTGGGAATATCCTAGTCCCCAGCCTGAGGCAGTGTTCCTTTGGCAAAGACAAAGCCTCATTCTGGACTTCAGCCAAGGAAAAACACATCAGTTCAAAGGTGTGCCCTCTGTCTCCCTTCGCAAGCTGCTCAATTTTATAGGACATCCGGGATTACACTAGCTTCTGCTAACACAAAGAGCATCCTCCTGCTGGCTGGCGTGCTCAGACGTGGTTATAAAATGGGCACAAAGAAGACCTGAGGAAGGATCAAGGCCATGGAACCAAAACTGTAGGGGCAGCTGCCCAGGGACCAACCCAGAAGCATCTCTGGCTGGCTTGTGTGTATTTCACAGTCACGTTACCTGTGCCCCCGAGCACATTGTATCACCTTTTTTTTTTTTTTTTGTCAGAATCTTATTCTTTTACCCAGGCTGGAGTGTAGTGGCATGCTCACAGCCACTGTAGCCTAAACCTGCTGGGCTCGGGCAATCCTTTCGCCTCAGCCTTCCAAGTTGCAGTAACTACAGGCGTGTGCTACCATGCCTAGCTAATTGTAGAAATGACGTCTTGCCAAGTTGCCCAAGCTGGTCTCAAACCGCTGGGCTCAGGCAATCCTCTCACCTTCGCCTCCCAAAGTGCTGGGATTATAGGCGCGAGCCACTGCACCTAGTGTTGGCAGGGAAGTATTGTTATGTCCCCTCTTCTATGTGTGAGCTAACTAAGCCCAAGACTTTGTCAGTCATATTTAATAAGCTTGTCTTAGGTCACATGATTTCACACGTGGCCCTAAGGATATCCACAAGTCTATAAAGATGTACCGGCAGAAATATATTTCGATTTCAGTTTCTTTTTTAGAAACGGGTCTCACTATGTTGTCCAGACTGGTCTAAAATGCCTGACCTCAAGTAATCCTCCTGAGTCATTGAGATTACAGGTGTATACCACTGCACCAGGCATATTTCTAATGCTAAGATTTCTGCCAGAGCACAAACCTTTTTCAACAAGTGACAATTAACAGGGCTGAGGGGTGCTTTGACAACAGTCTGAACAATAGTAGGGAAGAAGGGACAATGATCTTAGAAGCCAGGCAAACAAAAGTACCACTTCCTCTGCAGTCAAACAGGGAAGATCTTTCCAGCGTGGGCTGTTGACTGAGGATACTGTCCATCTTTTGTGAGCTCTGGCTATGTTGTAGGAACCGAGTAGGGCACCTTTCCTATCCCACTTACTGTCTTCAGCTCTAGCTTTGCAATGTTACCAGAATGAGGAAACAAATTGAGACAGGAGATTGGCTGAGTGCCCACATCCAGGCAGAGGAAGACCCATGTCTGGTTCTCTTGACTCTAAATTCATGGTATGTCCACCACAATGGGAACCACCATATCTGAGAATCATAAGTGGCTGTTCAACCCCAGTGGTATAGTAATCAGACTCCAAAGCTGGCAGAAGGTTTTTTAAAAACCCACAAAAATCCATACTCCAGTGTTGCCCCTGATTTCCGAAAAGGGGACTGGTGTCACTGCTGAGCGGGAGACCTGTTCCTCGGGATTTGCGGAGGACCTGGTGCCTACCCTATGCTCGCTGCTATCACATGCAAGTGGAAGACATAGCCCTTGCCTTCAAGAAACCAACAGTCCAGCCGGTGAAGCCTAATGCTTTCATGAAACAACCTCCAGCCTGAGGTGGGAGGAAGTTGCCAGCCAAATGTAAGAGGTAGGGAGTGGCTGAGAAGAAAAAGGACAGTTTCCCTAAACAGAGGGAGATGCATATGGCAGCTGCTGTACTCCAAGTGTTTACTGAGAAAAAGATAAAAAGCACTATTTTGAATTTTTATTAATATACTGGGAATATACAAACTTGCAAATGTCAGATAATAATCTACAAGGCGTCCTTATTTTACTGTTCTTCATATGGAATTTTCAAACTCCATTCCAAGGGGCCACTAGGGTGTGGAAGGCAAAGAGTGGGGGAGAACAACTGCTGGAAGCTGAAGTCCCTCAACTTCCTGGTATATAACTGTCTCCTCAGCTCCTAGCAGAGTCCCTGGCAGAATAAATGCTTAATAAGTATGTGCTGAATGAATAAACAAGAAGGAGAAGCTTTGAACTCATGCCCTTAGTCAACCATAAGAACTTGACTTTTGTTTATTTTAAATGTGGGGGGGCTCCAAGTAAGATTTCATTTAGTCAAGGCAGCCAAACCACTTAAAAAAAAAAAAGGAAGAAGAACCAAAAAGGACATGAGATTTATGAATATCTCTATATTTGTCCTCTTTATTCTCTACCATGCCATTCGTCCAACGTGAAGGGCCATTAAATTGAGCTTATTCAAACTCTAGCAAATTTCCAGGAGCCCAACCACGTACGCCCCCCCCCCATCCACGTATTGCTGAACCACATCAGTCAATAGTGTGGCCTGTTCAAGACCATAGTATGCAGGCCAGCTGGGTTTGACCAACATGCTGGCTCATCCAGGTCTCTGCCCAGGACTGAAAAAACTCTAGCATCAACTCAGTGCATGAGCCTCTGATCATGCCAGCTCTCTGATCCCATGGGAAGTTGAAAGAGGATATTAACTAACCCTGACACCTCTTGACCTAAGAGCTGGAAAAAAAGGAACTCTCTGGAAATGTAGATAGGTTTGAGGATAGAAAAGATTCTATGAACACTGGAAAAAGCAGGCAATGCAGTCAGTGGAGGGAATCAACAATATAAGCTCACCTCCTGGCCGAAGGTAAGCTATTTTCCTAACTATGTTTGCAGTATCAATAAATCGCCAAGTAATTTGTAAATTCTTGTTAGATGGGAGTCTCTCCTTTGGAAGATGTCAGGAAGGAAAATGAAAATGTGTAATATACAGTCGCTGTCCTCAAAAAATTCAGGGGAGAGATCAGGTGCAGTAGCTCATGCCTATAGTCCCAGCATTTTGAGATGCTGGGGCAGGAGGAGTTTGAGACCAGCCTAGGCAACATAGTGAAGTCTCACCTCTATAAAACAATTTTTTAAAAAATTATCCAGGTACGGTGGTGCGTACCTGTAGTCCCAGCTACTTAGGAGGCTGAGGAGGAAGGATTGCCTGAACCCAGGAGGTCAAGTCTGCGGCAAGTCATGATCATGCCACTGTATTCCAGCCTGGGAGACAGAGTGAGACCCTACATCAAAAAAAAAAAAGACTCATTTAATAAGTCCGGCATGAGGCAAAAAAAGGAGTAGTGTTCTGCAGGAGGACCAGAGTGGAATCAAGGCACAGGGTTAGCAGAGATGAGTCCAGATGAGTCAACTAAAGGTGGTTTCTGATAAGAGGAGGAATGTTATAGATACATGAAAAAAAGAAAGAAAGAAAGAAAATTTCGACAGGCGAAGTGCCAGAGTCTCCAGTTCCTTCTACACATCCTCATTCCACCTCATGGTTCCAGGTCCTCAGAGTACTAGGTCCTGCCTAGAAGGTTCTTCCTTAGCTCCATGCATGGTAGTCTCCCACTCATCCTCCAAGACGTCATTACAAATCACCTTCTTGAGAAGTCATTCTAAAATAGCCTCCCCTCTCCTGGCAGTGTCTCTTAAAACATCGGATACTCACTTTGGGAGGCTAAGGTGAGTGGATTGCCTGAGCCTGCGTGTTTGAGATCAGCCCAGGTAACTTGGTGAGACCTCGTCTCTACAATAAATCAGAAATTAGCCAGGAGTGGTAGCATGCACCTACAGTTCTGGCTACTTAGAAGGCTGAGGCAGAAGGATCACTGGAGCCCAGCAGGTCGACGCTGGGGTGGCCGTGAGTGTGCCACATGGCACTCCAGCCTGGGCGATAGAATGAGTCTCCAACTAAAAAAAAAAAAAAAAAAAATTCAGATATTTTTCTTTTCATATGATCACTCCAATTTATACTTATGTGTTTCTTGGTTCATTTATTATTTGACTCTTCCCCTAACAGGCCCAAAAGGCAGGAATCACAGCTGTTTGGCCACCACCATATATCCAGTATGTAGCCCAGGGTCTGACACAAAGATGGCACTCAATCCATGGTTGCAGAACATGTGAACTGACAAATTAATACAAAATGGAGAGTGGAAAGAAAGTATTTCCCACGGAGTGAAAAGAGAAGGGACACATGGACAGGAAAGTGTCTGTGATGCTAGAGGGATGCTGGGTAGAGGGTCTGGCTGGAATGAAGGGCATAAACAGGATAAGATCAGGAAGAACCAGAAAACATCAACAGGGAAAAACGCAGGGAGATCACAGAAGGCCTGGAGTGCCAGGTGAGAGAGCCTGGGCTCTCTTGTAATAAAAATGAGCTTCTGAAGGTTCTGAACAAACATATGTGATGCTTTGGATTGTTTTAGGAGGAACCTACAAATGCAGAGTTGTCAGCTGCAGGCTACCCCAATTATATGGACAAAACATACCAAGGGCCTGAATGAGAGGAGATGCCCAGTAAGAAGAGTGCAACAAAGGAAGGACACAAGTCACAGAATTTAGCGTTTAAGGAGACATGAGGCCAGACATGGTGGCTCATGGCTGTAAGCTCAGCACATTGGGAGGTTGAGGCGGGTGGATCGCTTGAGCCCAGGAGTTTGAGACCAGCCTGGGTAACACAGTGAAAGCTCATCTCTACAAAAAAGAATTAAAAAAAAAAAATAGCCAGGCATGGTGGCATGCACCTGTAGTCCCAGCTATTCAGGATGATGAGGTAAAAGGATCACCTGAGCCCAGAAGGTTGAGGCTGCAGTGAGATGTGATCATACCACTGTACTCCAGCCTGGGTGACAGAGTGAGACACTGATTCACAAAAAAGGGGGGGGCAGACATGAGGAGTGAGGGGTCAAAGAACAATGAAGAGGACGTCTGACTTTCAGGCATGGGTGGCTGGTAATGAAATTAACAGATGCAGGCAATACAGAAGGATGAGTAGGCATAGAAGAAAAGACGACGACTTCCATCCCAGAAATGCCTATGCGGGTCTGAGGATAAGGGGGATTCTTTGTGAAAACATCTTCCAGGAACCTGAAAACAAGTTCCAAGAAAAAGATTAGCTCAAAACAGGGATATATCTGAGAGTCCTCCATAATAAGGTGAAGAGAGGAATCGTGAGAGAGGAGAGGATCGCCTAGAGGGTGAATTAAGTCACAGACAAGTCCCATCTTCAGGCTTTTAATCAAGTTGATGAATACCGTGTGATAGGGGAACAGCCGCTTTCCTTCTATAGGAGAGTGAGACTGTCCCATCTATATTCAAAGCCCTCATATCCTCAGAACAAGGAATTCAGCAGCAAAAGACTGAGCATCATACTAGCCAACAGGGCCAGGGAGAGCTTATGAAGCCATTCAGGAAATTGTCTCCTGCCTGCCTATCCTCAGAGTGGGATACTCTGTCAAATCCTCTGCAAATCCTTTTTGGTTTTAAAAACGCTCTTGTTCCAAATGTTTCCTGCTCTAACCAAATTAACTGAACAGTACAGATACGCATGCCAGTGCAAAATATGGCAGCAGTAAAAGTTGACAGAGCTAATTTTCAATTGTTTTGGCAAAACAGCTTGGTCCACCCCTTCGGGTTTGGAAAGCGATCAGCTTATTAGCAGAGAATGGGCTACTGTATCTTAACAAGTCTTGTTCAGAGGCCTGCTTTATGGTTTTTATGTCATGAGAAGTTCCTATTGAGAGGTCATTGTTCTAAAGAGGCTCCCCTATGCAACTTTCTTTCATGCCCAAGGTTTGAAAAGAGCCCTTCAAGAGACAGAATCATAAAACAATAATAGTTAGGCAAGTCATGAGACTCAAAGGAAATTAAACATTTGAGATCTCTACAATGAGATGTGGCCTAGACACATGTACATGCAAAAGAAACTTGAAGGGGGAGTTTAGAGAAAGGGTTAAGCACACACTCCACCTTGAGCTGCAACTGCTCTGTGAGCAGCTCTCCTAACCCTGGCTCAGCCCAGAGTTGCCGCGGGAACAGGGGCTTTCCTGGCCCTGAGGTCCTGTTCAGCTGTCCATTCCACCGTGCAATTACAGAATCAATAAAACATCCCTTTGAAACTCCCTGGACTAGCGCCGACATGCAGACAGTAGTCGGCTGACATTTTTTGCCATTTCCGTTACTGCAGCCAGCAAACATGAGGAGAAGGCATCAAAATCAAGACACGGGCTGGGGACAAGGTAGATGTGAGCCCCAACTTCACACAGGTCGCCCTTGTGCTCTGCATGGGCGGCATACTTGTCCCTCACAACCTCGCCCATGGGCGGTGGGCCCCCAAGCCAAGGGGACATCATTTCTAAGGGGATATTGAGGAAGAACTGTGGGGGCAGTCTGGATTCTATCTGCCTTCACCCATTTTGGTGGGGGTTGGGGAGAAAAGCAGCAGGAAATTATTTTTTAAGGAAAAAAACTTCTTGGACAGGCTCACCTGAGAAACACTTTTTTTTTGTCTGCTCTGAGCATTTCAGGAATCAAAGGCCTGTGCCAAGAAGCAGGCAGCAAGGCGGAACTCGGCACTTGTGTGTGCTGCTTGTGAGAACTTGGGGGTGGGGGGCGGGAGGAGGGGGGTACTGAAACGTCCCTGTCCATCTGTTGATGGCTGGGTGGCAGAAAATATTGAAATGGAAATAGAAAGTTAGAAAAATGCTTAGGAGCGAAACCTGAAAGAGTATTGTATTTGAAAAGGAAATGTTAGACTGATTGTATAAAAATGGAAAAACAGAATTAACATGTTCCATAATGATTCGTCTGTGTTAACTAAATATTGAGCTCAAATTTGGTGAAACCCTCTAAATAAGACTTCCCAAGGAAGTTGTCGTCTTCAAGAATCATCAGCATTGAAAGACAGCTCAATTACCCTATGGTGCCCTAGCTTCCTCACCGGGGCTGGGGGCCTTTTCATCCACTTTATTAAATAACATCAAAAATTATGTGTGGTTTATGCCTCATTCCAAAACCCCAAGACAAGCCCATTACCAGCATTCCTCAAACATATTTGCATATCCAGTGAAAAACAAAATTCAAAATCTTTCCAAGCGACTTCTGCTCTACTGGGAAGCTAGAAAAACTGGCAACTTAGGGAAATGGAAGATTCCTTTTTCCTCTCTCCAAGCTCACACAGGAAGTGACACAAGAGGTTTGCTCAAAGTGCCCTGCTACACTGACCACAACCTCAACAGAGAAAGACCACCCTGAGAATGAGACAATTTCAGGTTTTTGACTAGCTCCCTTCTGACCATATCCAAAAATAGCCAGCGCACACCACAGAAAACCCAACTTGAGGACTTTGCAGCGTGAGGGATTTCAGCATTTCTAACTCAATCCGACAGTCCTCACTTACAAAATAAAGACCACAGCCATGCACACGTAGTAAAATGAGCAGGCGCAAATCTGGTGCAGCATTGCAAGCCGAGTGAATAATAGCACAAAAATATCAAAAAAAGAAAGGTTATGAAATTTTATAACAGATGACAAATTGGTAGCTTTTCCCCGCTTTTCTGGAATGGATTCAGTAACAGATTTGAATCTTGGGCTTTGATGCTTGTCTGTGATATGCAGGGATCCCAAGTTCAAAGGAAGAAAAAAAAAGTCATCTGCACGCTACTTCACTTATAGCAAGGTCTAGTCTTTGCCGTTTATTCTAGAAATTATTTGGTTCCCTATTTAGCCCGTTTTTATTTAAAATAACATTAAAATTTTCATTTTCAACCTCAGGGTCTTCTATACTTCAAGCTCCCAGACTTATCTCTAAAAGATGAACCCACCTGCTCAGATTCCAGGGAAATAAAGAAAGAAAGGATCTCATTTTGCCACCTTGGGAGAGAGACTTAGGACTCTGCCTTATGGAGTCTGTCACCCAAGCTCACGAGCTGCAGGAGGTAACCCCATGTTTTAGGGGCAAGAGCGGCCATAAGGGGAAGGCTTACAGGTCACTGGCTTTGGAACCACAGAGTAGCCACAACCACAGGGGAATACAGCACCTGTGCCAATTGGCTCCTCCAACTTACATGAAACACCTTCCCAGACGTTCTCTACACCTCTTTCCTCTCACTTCCACAAAACATTGACAAGGTCCTGGAAGGAAGAAGCCTGCAGGAGGTGAGTGGTAGAACAGGACCCAGCAGGCACACCCCTCTCTACAGGAAGCTCAGGTCATGGGGGGATGGGGGGGAAACGTATAAAGGTGGATATGCAAATGTATGCAAATGAACCCAGTAAACAAAATACAGAGGGAGAGAATCTTGAGAAGGAAGCTTGGGTCATTGGTGGGGGAAGGTGGATATGCAAATAAGCCACATAAAGACAACACAGAGGAGAGAATCTTGAGTAGCACAACATATCTTCAGGGGAAGCAGAGCTCACTGCCATTCCTCTGGCTGTGGGTAAGAAGTCAAGGAAAGCTTCATGAAAAAGGAAGGCCATGAAGAAGCAGCAAGGTGAGAAGACACACTTATTCAGGAAGTACCTGTGTGGTTGCTATTCCTGGTGACTTAATTTTCACTCCAGTGACTATTCCTGCTAATAACATCTGGCCTGCATGACTCAGTGCTCACATGGAGTTAGTTAGGCACTGGGAGAAGCTGTGGGCGTCACACACTCCATCTTTGCCATGACTCCTGCCCATTTTACAAGTAGAAAAACTGAGGGTCCAAGGAATAAGTCACTTTCCAGGGTCACCAAGTTAATGAGCGGTAAAGTAGAGATTCGAACCCTGGTCCAGTTGATCCCACATGGCCCTACTGCCAAATTTGAATGGCTATTCAACTAAACCTATTTTCATGGGCATTTGCTAAAATTCATAGAAACTTAAGAGCTCCATACTGAAAACTCATTTCATAGGTAATGAAGAGGAATGAAGATGAACTTTTCCAATCCACCCCATGACCTTGGGTCAAATTCAGAATCCAGGCCTCCCTCTTGGTCTTTTCCTGACTTTATTTTTCTTTCCAGGTGTTTATCCTGACTTCTCTGTGTATGTTATGTAGGAAATCAAAGCTGTACATGACAACATTAAAACGTCATGTAAATGGGATTCCTGTTCACATGTCTGCACTTGGATATTCCACTTGGACCATCTGAGAAGCTGAGAGAAACTGCAGGAGGGTCACGGGACCCCTAAGGCTGCTCAGCCTTAGGAAACTGATTTGCAGCAAGTACTTCTTAAGGGCTGAGTCAGGAGGACCCGTCAGAAAATGCCGGCACTGGATCACTGACCTCAGGAACTTAATGACCACAGAGCACAAAGCAAAGAGGACCAACTGGGATATGCAGTGGATCTACCACTCACGACCTGGGTGTGCACAGACCTCTCACCGCTTTCCCTGGCATGGCCCAGTGCAGCAGCCCAGAGCAGACCCAGAATTTTCCTCTTCGCTACTTTCCTGCCCCAATCTGGTTGATTTTTCCATCTCCTCCCAAGCCCCATGCAGGTCATTTTTCCCTTCCCCTTCCCTGCCTCACCACCCCTGAACAAGCTTTTGACCTTGTACCCTTCCCTCCATTCAAAGCACAATCAATGCACCCCTCCCCAGTCCTGGCCCAATGACCTTCATTCTTCTCTCCCTCTGGAAGCTTCCTTTTCCTGTCCCTCCCAGTCTAATCATCTGCTCCTATTCCACCAGGTCCCCTAGGCTGATGATGCTCCACCTAGCAGGACAGGGCCTGGGCTGGCTCTGGTAACTCAGTTGTGTTTCAGACGGCCTGGTCCCAATACATTGGGTGCCCGCAACACCAGAAACCTGGAATAGGAAGCCTGAAGCTACTCATCACGGTTTCACCCCATCTCCAAGCGTCCCTCCCCCTAGAAAGCAGAACTCTTAGTATCCACATTCATTTTCAGGCTTAAGTGTGGAGCTCCTAAGTCTAGTCTTCAAAACAGTTCAACACTTAACACTGACAGGAAATGTGAACATGTTAAAAAAAAAAAAAAAAAAAAAACAACCAAAAAAAAAAAAAAACCACCCCACGATTTGGCTGAGGAGCTATTCTTTGCAATGTTTCCAAGGATGTATCAGAGTCTGAGCTTTAAGACAGACAAAATAACAGTGGGTTGAATGATTCTAACAGTTAGAATACTCTAATCATTTTGTACCTACTTGGTCGTTTTAGATCTTCAGGTATTAAAACAACAACAACAACAACATAGTGACTTGAGTGACTCGCTTTGTCCTTTGCCCTTTTCCCCCACAAAAAAGAGCAAATCAGTGATTTATATGTAAGATGTATATGTAAGACTTCAGCCATCAGATAGTAAAATCATGTCATAAACTGTTGACACACAGGAACCCTGAAGAAAATACAGCAAGTCAGCCTAAACTAGCCCAACCACTTTATGCATTGTTTCTAAAATTAAAAAATCAAATATTAATGGTAGGTGCCAGACTTTTGATGCATCACTTTGTCTCGAAATATACAAACACTGTAACACGGCCGTCAGAACAGAGCAGAGTTTCATGTGTGTTCCTGCAATGCACATGCAGTCAATCAGGGAAGCAACTTTATGGGTTCAACCACGAGAAATAAAAATACTCAAAGGCTTCCAACACATTCAGCATCTGACATCGCACATCAGAGAGAGGGCAGGCAGGGGAGACTCTGAATAATCTCTGATCGTGCAAGGGGGAAAGGTCTGTAAACTAAAATAAAAACACACATTAAAAGCACGCACGCTGTACAAACAGAATATAAAACAGGTTTACAGTGGCTCTATTTTCCTCCCTGGTGAGATAAGTTCTCCCTGGCTTGCTATGGATTCTGGAGCCTGTTTCTCTGTTACTCAGAAGAGCAGCCTCCAGCCCATTCAAGGCCCCATATGAGTTTTCTCTTCTCTGACTGATTGGCTGGATGGGTCTTCAGGTAAGCAAAGGTGTGTCTGCACTTACCTGCACTGTCTGCCATCCCCTGATGGCACAGGAAAGCTTAGATATCATCAGCCACAGATCCATGCCAAATGAAAACCCAAGCCCACGTTACAGTTTCCTGGCTGGCTTAAATTGCCATCGTTTATCTTCATATGCCTCAAGTTTAGTTTCTGAAAATTATTTAAAGAACAAGCACCATAACGAACGTTTCTACTATAAAGCGCTTTAAAAAAAGTTGCAAAATATTTCTTAGGTAAAGCACCAAGAGGAAATGCAAAGACATCAAGAATCAAAGTCCTGACTTTAAGGAGTCTGTGGTCCGGCTTGAAAAAACAGGACAAATATATCTGCAAAGATAAGTAATACTAAAGAAGTATATGTTAAATGCCAAACAGAAGCTACAGAAAACATGATGCTGGGAACTAGATTCTGGAGGCTGGTGGGGGGAGGTGGAGAGGGAAGACACTTTCTCTATCCCAGGTAAGGTGACAGCTTCCAGAGACCCCCTCCTTCCTACCATGGTCCTAGGAGCCCACCTGCATGCTGCAATCTCACACTGTGCTTTCACCAACTTGCTCAGCTCATGTCCCAACTCCCCTTAAAAGAGGAGACTAGAAATGGGTTTTTAGGTCCAGGAAGTGCCTGAAGTCCTACATTTAAAAATGTTTTTAGGACCAGATGCGGTGGCTCATACCTGTAATCCCAGCACTTTGGAAGGCTGAGGCAGAAAGATTGCTTGAAGCCAGGAGTTCAAGATCAGCCTGGGCAACATAGTGAGACCCTGTCTCTATAAAAGATACACTAATTAATTTTATATTAAAGCCTAAAAAATATTTTGCACATGCAGATTATGATATCATTCATACAAATTAAAGAAATACACATAAAAGCACTATGTAGCCTTTATGGACTCTTGTGTACATAAAACTGAAAAACCAGAATGAAGACACAGAAGAACCTCATGAGGAGAAGCTCTGTGCGTCAGTGTGTGTGCGTGTGTGGTGTGTGGTATATGTGCGTGTGTGTGTGTGCGCGTGCGCGTGCACACATAAGGAGGGAGGCAGAGAGGAGAGGGTTAAGGTCTGAATCTGATGTAGTTAGAGGAAACTTCTTTGATCATGAATGTTGTATTTCTTAAAGGTAATAGAGTGGAGGTGAATATGACCAAATGTTAACAGTTATTAATTCTGAGTAGTAAGACAATTGACATTTGTTCTATACACACATGCACGCACACACACATACACAGAAGTAGAAGGACTCAGAGATTTTTCCGATTCACCAAGGAGCCTTTGACCCCAAAACAGTTTAAAGCCTTGACTAATAGGCTTCTGTCACCTCTATCTTTGTCTTCTTTGATCTTCTATAGCCAGGTATTAGATGACCATTTCACAACCCACCCTGTTCAGCTTTATGACATTTTCTCAATTCTTAAATTGGCAATTAATGTGCAATTTTTCAGTAATGTCATTATTTTTCTTGAAAGAGCTTAAAGTAATAGACTTCACGACAAAATAGTAGGAGGGAAGAAGGGGAAGAGGGAAAACCCTCCACATGTATTAACATTCCTTTATTATACAACTTAAAAACTATTTCTGGATTTTAATTCCCAGGGAATGTGGTTCATGCCATGTAGGAATTTCTGATTACTCCAATGAAGTATTTCCCAAACTTTTCCGGGTATAGGCTCCTCAAGACATCAAAAGGCATTGTCTCTGCCCAACACTCCCTGCTGCCACTGAAAAAAGTTTCATTTGGAAAACTCTACATATGGTCAGAGTTCCCTCTGAGTTCAGTAATGTACATTTACTACACTAAAACCTGAGGATCCTACAGTTAAAATTAAAATAAAATAAAGATTCAGCTTGGCATAAGCCAATGTTTTCCAACTTACTTGAACCATAGAACAGTTTCTGTATGGAACAAATTAATCTGTTGAGGAACTTGTGGTCTGAGGAGTGCAGTGTGGGGAATGCCAGCCCTCGTGATGATAATACCTTCTGGATTTAACACCACAGTCCACATTGCAAGTATCCCATCCTATTGTCCCCATAAACATGACTCATTCTCATAAAATCAGAAATCCTAGTTTTAGATTCATAAAATATGGTCCCTATTACAATACCGTCTCTTTCCATAAAACCCTTAGGAATCAACTCACATAGCCCCTTATAATACTAAGAAGAAAAGAACAAAAAAAACTCAGGGATTAACTACATCAGCCCAACAGCACTGAACCAACTGCAGTCATAAACCAAGTCTGGAACATATCCTCAAAGAGTGATGACAGAAACACATCAAAATACCTGGAAAACAAACTCTTGCCAGCCCAAGTGGGGATCTGCATGCAGGAATAATGCAAAATATCTATTATGGTAATCTAACTTTTATCTAACCTCGATACCTATATAAAGCAAAAAGTTAAGCCCTACTACCAATCAAAGCAATGCTAACTAAAACAATAGCATTTTTTCACCTATCAAATGAGGGAATATTTTCACGTATAATACCCTATATTATTGGAGTTGAGAAAGAGGGTCTTTCACACAAAGCTGACAGGGAACAAACTTGGATCACCATTCTGCAAAACAGAATGCTGGCATTAAAATTTGCCAGACTCTTTGATACAACAATTTCACTCCTAAGAATGTACAAAAAGGAAAACAAATCATGAATACGTACAGAGTTCAAGGGTACAAGAAGCCAACAGTAATCCTCCATGGGTGCTCCCAGCTCACCAGGAATGGCAGAGGCACTGGAACAGGGCATGGAGAAGTGGGATAAAACCCGTCCCACCACACGAACACCCCAGGTCTTTCTGAGTGTTCCTCAAAGGAGAGGGTATCACAGACATTCAGCAATGGCCCCACTATCCTCTCTCTCAACTCATCAGAAAACTCAGTCCTGAAGGAGCGCTAACTTCCAAGTCTGGGTTTATCACCTGCCCACAAGATCACCCCTGTGATGCCTTTGGGGATAAAAACAAACTCTGCAGGACAGGAATTAGAGCCAACTCCCCTAGCTGAGGCACAGGACACACAAACCAAAAAAGTATCAGGTGAAATGGGAGTGATATTTGTCCCCTCCAAATCTCATGTTCAAATATGATCCCCAATGCTGGAGATGGGGCCTGATGGGAGGTGCCTCCATCATAGAGGTGGGTCCTTCATAAATGGTGTGGTGCCCTCCCTGCAGTAATGAGTCTCACTCTATCAGTTCCCGTGATTGGTTAAAAGAGTCTGCCATCACCATCCCTGCTTTCTCTTGCTTCCTGTCTTGCCACGTGACACACCAGCACCCCTGGCCTTCTGCCATGAGTAGAAGCCTCCTGAGGCCTCACTGGAAGCAGATCCTGGCACCATGATCCTTGTACAACCTGCTGAACTGTGAGCCACATAAGCAACCTTTCTTTATAAATTACCCAGCCTCAGCTATTCCTTGATAGCAATACAAAATGAACTAATGCATGCCCTCAAAGGAAAGTTCCCCTCCCTGCCCCACCTGAAGAAAAGCTTGGTCCTAAGAGGTGAAAAGTTACATATATGAGATTGAGTGAAAGGGAATCCAATGAAAAGCCTCCATGATCCTCTTATGGGAGGGGCAGAAATTAAAATGGATTAAAACAATAACAGTGACTTAATATCAGACAAAATGTGTTTATGCAATTTCAGCACTGGAATCTCTCTCTACTATTTACATGAAAATAATGGGATAAAAGCAAACAAAACAATACAACAATTTACTACCTTCAGGAAAATGTACACATCCGACATGTTTGGTTATGCACAGGAATTAAAGGGATGTAATAACATGTCGACTCCTTAAGGATTGTATGTCTGGTTTTGCTAAGCAATGGGATCTTGGCTCTTAAAAAAAAATCTATATCTGAATAAATGAATGAATAAATGTTGTCCCATATTCTTTTTTTTCTGGCAGACTCATTTAATATGAGCGACGCTGACCTGAAAGAACTGGTGTTTTTGGATTACTTTCAAAAATGTGAAACAGCAAGACCAGTCCTCTTTCTACTTATTTCTTCTCCACCTCTAAGAGTAACCTGCTGTGGAGTAAGTCCCCGTGCATTCCATTATCTCTGCTGACTCTCCGTCCTCCCTGCCATCAGTGGAGGAACCTCTGGCTCACAAAAGGATTTCACATCCTTGCACAGTAGGAATTTCGACTTATAGCCACCTTCTCCAGGCTCCCCTCTACTTGCATAATTTAGATCTCCAAATGTTGAGACTGTCCCTCCCTTGGGTCTTTTGGACCTCACTTGTCCCTCCCAGGAGTTGATGACCGAGATCTAGTCTTCATCACAAGGCTCAGTGGGCCCATTCTGCAAATAGAATTATATAGATTTAGGGAGGTTTCAGTCTAATTTGGAAAAAAAAAAAAAAAAAGCAGTCTCCATAGATACAAGCTTTTCAACATATTGCTTTTCTGCTCTCCTGTTTTCTTACACTGAGAATGTCAATGCAGAACCAGAATATTCATAAGTAAATTACACAGGCTGGGGGACTGAGCATCCCACCTGCCCTCTCCACCCCCTCTGGTGGAGACCACAGGGCAGTGTGGAAGGTAGCAGGGACATAGGGCTCTTCAGAGGTGGGGAGCGGAGCTGTAAGGTGGGAACCACAACATGTATCCAAAGCACTCCTGGAAGGAAGATACCAGCTCGCCGTTCCTACAACTCATCTTCCTCCTCACTGCTTCATGAAATTTCACAAGGATGAGACTACCTTTGCAGGTGGCAGACAGGCAGAGAGGGAGCCAGGCCGCACATGGAAAGCTTGGGCAATCTTCACCAGGCCATGAGCAGCACGGGTTCTGGTGACAAAGTGCTCAAGGTGTGGTTACGGCTATCTAAGTACTACCTAGAACCGGGACCATGGATGCAAATGACTGCCTTTTGGTTGTTCCTGAAAAAAATTTGTGTGTGTCTCTATGTCCAAAGATGGAGTGAGAGAAAGAATCAAAGGCCGCAATAATGTAACAAAAACCTTCAAGAAAGGGTCGGAAGGAGTTTAAAGGGCAGTCTGTTCTATTTTCCTTCACTAAGAAAGGGTAAGACAATTTTAAAAGAAGAAAAAAAATCCACATCTGTAATCCCAGCACTTTGGGAGGCCAAGGTAGGAGGACTGTTTGAGCCCAGGAGTTCAAGACCAGCCTGGGCAACATAGCAAGACCTCATCTCTACCACAAAAAAAAAAATAGCCAGGCGCGGTGGCATGTGCCTGTAGTCCTAGCTACTCAGGAGACTGAGGCAGAAGGATCGCCAAAACCCAGGAGGTCGAGGCTGAGATGAGCCATGATTGTGCCACTGCACTCCAGCCTGGGCAACAGAGTGAGACCCCGACTCAAAAAAATAAATAAATAAAAGTTAAAAAAAAAATAGAATTACCACATGATCCTGCAATTGCACTTCTGGGTATATACCCCCAAAAAATTAAAGGCAGGGACTCTCAGAGACACTTGTACACCCATGTTCATAGCAGCAATATTCACGATAGTCAAAAGGTGACAACAGCCCATGTGTCCAGCAAGGTATACAGTAGAATATTATTCAGCCTTAAAAAGGAAGGAAATGCTGGATCATGCTGTAACATGCACGAATCTTGAGAACATTATGCTAGGTGGAATACGCCAGTCACAAAAAGACTACCTGATTCCACTTCTATGAGTCATCAAATTCATAGAGACAGAAAGTAGAATGGTGGGCGCCAAGGGCCGTGAGGAGAAGAAGCGGGGCGTTGGTGCTTAATGGGTACAAGTTTTAGTTATGTAAGATGAAAATGTCCTGGATTCTGGATGCATAACAACATGGACCGTACATCTAAAATGGCTAATAGGATAAGTTACATTATGTATATTTTACCATGATTAAAAATAAAAATACAGAAGAAAACAATCAGAAAAATAATCAGGTAAAAGACTTCATTCCTCATATTAAAAAATAAAACTGGTATTAAATGAAAAGCATATACCAGGTTCAGGTTAGGAATTTTTTTCCTGTCAGATATGATAGCATTTCAGTAAATATTGGTTGATTGGTTTTCAAAAGGCAACTGCATCACCTGTTAAAAACCGTGCAGAACTGTTTTTCCAGCTGCTTCTTGTGAAATTCTTTCTCCATATTCTAGATGAGAGACTTAGCTAAGCTGTGCCTTAGTCAGAGTAAATAACTTTGTAAATCATGGCCCAACTCCCTCAACGAACGTTGCTCCAGATCAACTGTTCTCATCAGGGATGACTTGGACTCCCAGGGGATGTGTGGAAATGTCTGGAGACTGTTTTTGTTGTCACACTATGACGGTGAAGGACGGAATGGATGCTGCTACACCTCCCACAATGCACAGCACAGACCCCACAACAAAGAACGTTCTGACCCCAAATGTCAACAGTGCCGAGGTTGAGAAACTTTGCCCTAGATTGGTCTAGCAATTCAGGCTTTGTTTGTTTTGCTCTTTCTTTCTTTTCTTTTTTTTTAAATCAAGTCTCACTCTGTAGCCCAGGCTGGAATGCAGTGGCACACTCAGGGCCACTGTAGCCTCGACCTGCTGGGCTCAGGCAATCCTTCTGCCTCAGCCTTCCAAGTAGCTGGAACTACAGGTCCAAACCACCGCCTAGTTAATTTTTTGATTTATTAGCGACGAGGTCTTGCCTAGTTGCCCGGGCAGGTCTCGAACCCTTGGGCTCATACAATCCACTTGCCTCAGCCTCCCAAAGTGCTGGGATTACAGGCATGAGTCACTGCACCCAGCCTGCTCTTTCTTTTACACAAGACCTTGAGCAGGCAACAGAGTGAGGAGTCACTAAGACACTAGGCCCTATGCTAAATGTTCTAGAGACATCACTTCACTCAGTCTTCTCACTCGTAGAAGAGTGATACTACTATGCTCCATCATCACTAAGAGGAAACCATTTGGAAAGGTAAAGGAACATGTCCAAAGCCAGGGCTACTGGTGGAATTTTAAATCAATGCTGCAGGCCTCCAGGGCGTTCTACTTCCTACAGCCCCAAGTTCTTGTACTCGGTCTGGCTTGTGAGAAGCAAGCCATCGCACCAGTGCTCAACCGAAACACTGTGGAGGAGCAGCCACCAGCCAAACTCCCTTCTTATCTGAGTCCCCTAAGCAGCTTGGCAGCCCGTCAACCCCACTCAGATGATAGAAGAATATTTGGGTGGGGGCAGGGAGTTTGGGGAAAACTCTTTTCTGTATTTTATAAGAACTCCTGCCTTTCGTCCATTATAAGATTCTTCCATTCTGCCCAACATTATTTGCATGAAGAGGACTCAACAATCAAGTTCCTAGTGACACCTTCACCAGAACTTTCCAATTCAGAAGCCACTCCTACATAACTCTGAGGAATTCTCAAACATTAAACATCTTAGAAGGCAGAGCTGGAAACAGCTCTAGCCATTGCCTCTGCTAGTGATGCTCTACCTCCCTCCTGAGACATCTGGAGAACTGGCTCAAGACTCTGGCCAAACATGGCACGCCACCTCTGTGGTATGTCCCAGATGTCCCAGGTTTTCATTCCTTCTGCACAGTTCCATACTGTAACACCCCGTCATTCTACACACTTCTCAGTATTAACCATCAGCCAGGAACAGCATACACACCCGGTAAACACTTTGCATATTACAACAGATCCTCAAAGGACTGTGAAATGAATCCTGTGTCTGCCATAGTCTGCAGAGCCCGTCAGCTGAAAATTATACCTACCTACTAGCACCTTTCAGAAAAGGTTAAAGGCCTTTAAAAGCCACACACACACACACACACACACACACACACACACACACAAATAGGAGATCAAGTCAAACACTGGGAGAGACACCTACAGGAGAGCACTGGCATTTCCTCTGAGTCTTGAGACTGCCCAGGCGAGTCTGGCACCCTCACAGACTTTCTCAGAAGGAGGGATGAACTCAGTAGCTGCAGAAATTACTCACAAAAGTCTCTTGCCATGAGCTGGGCTTTGGGACATCTGGAGAAAGTTACATGGGTACCAAAGTCTTCTCTGTCATCATGTACCAAATTAGCCGTGGCCTCAACAAATAATGCAAAGAGATGCTTCCTCTATCCCATAGTTTTGTTTTCGCTTTTTTGACAATGGTCACAGCCACTCCCAAAGTCTGGATTTAGCAAAGGTCCAAGACCACTGCAGCAGGAAAACCAGGAGGAGGGAAGTTGAGGAGGGGGCCTGCAGAGGGAGAGGTTTGGCCACAGAATGAAAGAATGTAGACTGTCAGGCCACCACATGCAGCCTGCTCAATCAGAATCCCCTGGGGGTGGGGTTCCAGCACCTGTAGTGTTCATGTTTTTAAGCTTTATTTTGTTTTTAAGAGGCCCATGGCGATTGTACATGTTCATGGGGTACAGTGTGATGATTCAATGCAGGTATACATGGTGTAATGGTAAAATCAGGGCCATTAGCCTGTCCATCACCTCAAACATTTATCACTTCTTTGTGATGAGAATATTCAAAATCCTTTCTTCTAGTGACTTGGAAATATACAATACATAATTGTTAACTAGCCTCTCCCTCCTGTGTCACCGGACACCACCAGCACTTATTCTAACTGTAACTCTGTGCCACACCTGTCGTTCCACCAAGCCCTCCAAGTGCCCTGATCCCCACCAGAGCTGAAAAGTCACTGCCCGAACTCTATGCTTCTCCACACTCATGCCATCGGAATCACTTGGCAGACTGGCTCAAGCACAGACCACCAGGCCCCGCACTGGTTTTCTGACCCTGTGGGCCAACAGCGGGGACCTGAACTCGTGTCTCTAGCAAGTTGCCGGTTGCTGGTGGGGCTGCTCTGGGCACTTTGGGGACCGAAGAAGGGAGATGAACACCACTTCATATCCTTTTGCCCTTTTTTTTCTTGACTTGTATATATTTTTAAATAAAGAACGGAGACTCTCTCTCCACTTATGAGACAATCCTATAGTACTGCAGAGTCTTACGATGACCCAAGAAAGAACCAAAATGATCTCTTCAACAGAATACCACTTCTCCTTTTACCCTCCCCTCCAACATCCTACAAGGGTCCCGAAGGCAGAAGGCATTCCAAATTCTGGACAAGCAGTTCAGCACTCAGCCTACTCAGAGAGGCCTCACCAGCCAGACCGGTCCAATGGCTTGATAACTAAATACTTGCTCCCTAAGTAACGTAGCTACCGACTTTGCCTCAAAGTGATTTCTCTCTCCAACACCCAGTTCATCAACGTCAATTGGCACCGGTTTCTGTTAACGAACAGAATGGCCCGCGCCAACCACAGCTTACCGCACGTGTGCTCGGCCTACTTCCCTGTTTTCAATGCCTAATGCTTTTGCTGCGCCTGAACACAGCTGGAGGGAGCCGGGCCCACTGGCTGCCTCTCGCCCCACTCCAGGCCCTCCTACAAGGGCGCACTCAGCAAACCCTCCAAGTACAGACAGGTTATACCACGCTGCTCCAGGTTGGAGCAGAGGCGTCAAACAATCAAGGATTTTTTTTTTTTTTTTTTTTTTGGAGAAATGATCAAACCCGGGGGTGGGGACAGAACTTCCTGCAAGAAACCGCATCCTGAACAAGCATCGCCACGACCCACTGTAAATAAATACTCTCTCCTTGCAGCACTTCCGTCAACTGTCAGGGCCCTGGCTCCAATCGCCTTTCAAGTCCAAACAGGAAAGGGGAGAGAAGAGAGTGAGATGGCAGATAGAGGTTTAATTTGCTTCTTGCTGCAGTTTTCATTGGTGGGGCGCTTCCAATTCAGCAGGACTGCCAGCTGCCTGGAATTGCTCCTGGACCCCACTTTTTCCTGTTAACCTTCATAATTGTATTACTACGGGCCAGCCCACAACTGGCCTACCCAAGGCTGAGGAGTGCAGCTTCTTCCCTGGATCAGATAAGCAGCCAAAATCAAACAGGCCTGCAGCAAACAGAACAGCAAGCAATGCTGGCAAGGGATGCTCCCTGCACGCCTCTGCTGTAACCTAACCCAAGGGATGGGGGAGGGGGTGACCCCCCTGGGGACCGGAGGGCGGAGGGTTCCAGAAGGAAATAAGCCCGTGACCTCAATTTTCTGGAAAACGAATGTGAAGGATATCCTTTTCAAAGTGCACAATGTGGCTGGGTGGGGAGAGATGTGCAGAGGAGATCATTCATCTCAATAACAGCAATGGCAGCTACTTCTCAAGTACAAACCATGTGGCAGGCGTGACATCAAGGGTTTTCACAGGCCTCTTCCCCTAAGTATTCACCCGTGGTGGTATCCCCCATTTTACAGATGAGGAGACCAAGCTTGGGAGGGCTACAGAAGCACATGCTGGTTCACAAACAGTAAGAGGCAAAAGCAAGAATTCAAACTCAGTTTTGCCTCAATCAGAGCTGCCATGTACAGCTGGGAAGGATGTGTACTGTACAACTAAAAGTGGTGCCATGTACATCACTGGCAATGCAAACGGAAGCCCTTTGTGTTTTGTTTGAACCAGAACAGGGCTGATACAGAAGTCCACATTTGAACCATGGAATATACAGCCTCCCAAGGTTTCTGGAAAATAAAAATGAGCTCTATCCAGAAAGCTTCTCAAGAAGTTCTAACATTCTAAGGTAGTTTGAACTCCCTGGCATTCAGTAGACAAAGTCAGTTAGTCCTTTATAAGGGCTTTCTTTATTAAATTCACTATAATTCTAATTTTCCATTTGTTTCTGTGTTATGGGAATAAGCCCCAAGTCTGGTTTTACACGGTATTATCTGGCACATTATAATAGATATAAATAACTATTGACAGATATTTATATCTATCTTTCAATAGATAAAAATACTCAAAAGAACTGGTGAATAAATGAATGAATGAATCCAGGTATTAAACATAGAATATCTGACTGTCACAAGGACCAAAGTAGAAGACAACTTGCCCTTCTCTGAGCTTCCTGGGCACCACAGAGAAATGGGGGTTCTGTCACTCTTCTTAGAATGGCTTCCATAAAAGCTGCTGTCACTTGTGAGCACCCTTGACTTTTTTTTTTTTTTATAACTGTGGAAATACAGGCTCAGGCACAGTGGTGGCAGCAGTTCTGGTTGCAGATGGAGGTAATATAATGCGTTGTTGGCAGCCAGGGAGGAAGCAGGGAGGGTAATGAGCAGAGAAAAAGCATGTTCAAGAACTAAGGAGTGGGTGAAACCTCGTAAACTCTTCGTGGACGGGACATGCCCTGGAGCCTCTGCCCTAGGGAGGGAGGGAGCTGGGCAACTTCCCCAAGGCAGAGAAGGGAGAAGCTGGAGCCAGGGCTGAGGTGCCCAGGGAACCCGTTGCCACACACTGAAAAAAAATTAAATTAATAAAAGTAAAAACAAACCATTACGTGTAGCACCAAAGCATTATCAAAACATTGTAATGTCTCAGAGGTTCCTATGAAGTCATGTTCTTACAATTCACTCGAAAGAAACTAAAGACAAAAATTATATGCCTCGTAATTCTCCAATGAGTATGTTTTTCTATGGATCCCATTGTTTAGATGGGATGCACAGCTTCCAGCAAGTTTAAATCATTGGAGGGATTTAAAACCCTGGCACTTTCCAGAAATCGAGCTACCTATTCCTCGGCAGGAGTAAGTGTTGATACGAGTTATGTCTACACACTCGTGTATGCTGGTACGTGTATTTCAAGACACGCTTTCAATCAGTGTTGCAAATTCAAATGCCCACGGGGTCAGGTCGCTTCTCCAAGGAATGAAGTGGGCAGGGAATCAAACACCAGGGAGTGGTGGGACACCTACCTAACCTGATAGCTTTGACAAGTCCCCATCTAAATGAGTACTTGGTCCCAGTATGGGGCAGAAACCAATAGTACGACATCTTTTGATCTGTGAGAAGCCAGAAATCTGGGTTTTGCATGGGAAATTGCACTACATGTTAGTGATCGTTCAAATATTTTATTTAGAACATCATAAAAGTCAACACACATCTGTGCCCTGACTACCTCTGTCTATACCTACATCTACACATACAGCAATAATGACTTTATATATAGCCACTCTGTGACCGGGCCCTTTGCAGCAAACGTTCTCATGTTAGTTTACAGGCTACCCCAATGAGCTTATAGACAGTAATGCCCATTTAACAAATGCATAACCTGAGTCAGGGTGATACCTGCTGACCTAGGCAGTGACTGACAACCAGACACCATGTGGTTCGTATCAGATCCATGTGGGAATCACTCCAGCTGAAAGGAAGAAGGCGAGTGAAGGCCAACTCGCTCCATTGCGGGGTACATTTCACTTCGGGAGAGACGGAACCACAAAGTCTGTGTCCAGCTCCACAAGGGAATTGAGAGGAGTACTCCGATGAGTGTGAACAAGGCTCATGCTACCAACAAGACTATTTAAAGGATGCTCCTCCGTGTTCAGTGTCCTTTACCTGCTCAGACACAGGTTACGACAGATACAAGCAGAGCCCTCCTAAAAGAATCTAGTCTTTTTAATATATTTATATTAAACTTGCTAAACTTGCATACTCACCAGAATGGGGGCAGGGGGTGGATACTGTTTCTCTCTCTTTCGTCCTACTCAAGATCACAGAGAAATTTCAACGCTTTAGAATCAGCCAGAAACAAGTGTAGACATGTTCTAAGAGAAGAACCTCAAATGACTCATTCTTCCAGTTTTCTCAAGCTGATTTCAGCTTTTAGGAAAGAGGCTTCATTCATACACACCACACATCAGACAGTGCCAGCCCTCATGGAACCCTTCATGGGCTGACGGCTCTACATAACGCTTCCCTGCCGAGGAACGTGAATGTTGCCAGCCTTGGGGAGGGAACCCTCGTGCAGAAACAGACTCCTTCTAAGATTTCAATCTCAGTGATTGACAGTTACCTCCTGGTCTATCAGGAGATCTTTATCCCCTGACCAGAGTTAAGGATTCCCACTGCTTTCCTTCCCCTTACACACACCTCCTTGAATGGCTTCCACAAAGAAATGTACAAAATCCTGCTCTGTTAAGTCTGCAAAAAAACAGTATGGGCACTAAACGCTTTCCTCATTCTGCAAATGAAGGCTGTTGACTGTTATGGTCTAAGCAATACTTAAGAAAGAAACTCTCCTAAAAGGCAAACTACACCTATAATAATGTCCTAGACAATTAATGGCACACGGGAAACATTATGCAGTGGTTACGAGCACTGGTATTAAGAGCATTGGCTCAAAGGCTAGGTAGGATCTGTCATTTTTAAGCTGTGAACTTGGATGAATTATTTAATTTCTCCAAGCAGGGATTCTCTCATCTGTAAACCAGTGGGTAATAATGGTACTTGCCAAACTGATGGGTTTGGTTTTGAGGATGAAATGGAAGGAATTCAAGGAGAGCACTTTGCAAGATACTTCTAACTGGCAGAAGGTGGTTGAAGTGTCAGTAACAGAGATCGTTCCTGTCAACTTCTTTACAATCCTGAATTAAGATGCCTGTTCCAGAGTCTCTGTTTTGAACACCAAATTACCAAGTCCACAATCTCAGAGCCAAATCATTGCCAAGTATTAATCCTTCAAAACCTGCTCAGCAAATTTCAACCTGGGGATGCCAGCACATGTCTTTTTCATGAAGGGTACTTGCAACTATACAACTTAATAAGGTGTGGGAATGCTAAGTTTATTAGCTAATGCCAAAACCCTAGCTAGCCCCAGTGGGATCAAAGAAGATACATGTTATGACCAGACCGAACCCAAATTTGCTTTTTAGTTCAGAAACAAAATGCCTACCAATTTGAGGGAGATGCATAGAAATAGTAATCAAACTACACTGTGTGATCAATCACATTTTAAAATTTTGGTAAGAAAAACAGGGTTGGTTACAGGAATAGCAAAAAGGTGACTGTGCTTTACTTGGGTCAAGGATTTCTTTTTCTATTGCAAAAATGCAGCAGGGCCCAAATCAGGGGAGACAAGCAAGGTGCCTACAGTGCAAAATTTAGGGAGGCAGTGGCTCTCAGGGTCATCCAAGTTCAAAGTCAGCCTCTGAGAGAAAGTGCCTCCCTCAATTTCTCATTCTAGGTGCCCTGCATGCCCCCACCTTAATCCAGTGCTAAAGTAAGATGGAAGTGAAATGTAATCTTCATACATTTGTGCATGTGGCAATAACTTGCAAGGAGGCTCCAAGATGTAAACTGATGTGTAACATTACAACGTATCTCTCTCCTTTAAAGACCAGAATTTCATGGCTGGGAGCAGCCCAGGCAAAGACAATTTCCTAGAATTTTACCAAGTTCAAAGGCAGCTCTTTGCAACTTTGTGAGCATTTCCTTTCATCAAGGCTCAACAACCTTTTCTCTCCTCTCCCACACAAATTAGGATTAATTCCACAAGCAGCAGAAAATCCCATTCTCAGATATCATTTCTGCCCATCTAAACCCTATGGGAGAGCAGGATGCAACGAAAATTAAAAGGGGTCACTTACTGATCATGCAATCTGACCACTCAAATGGAGGGCTGCTTTTTATTTCCAAAGGCTGCTTATAAATGAATCATTGTTTGATTAAATAAATATTCATAGAGTTTATTTTTAGAAAAACCAAACAATAATAAAGAATAACCAGATACGCTGTAACATAGATCTATGGAATATGAGGTAAATAAAAGTTTCACAAGTCTCAGAGAGGTGACCTAATCCCAGGGCTCAGTGTTTCTTTCCCAAAGTGTCTACAAATTGAGCATTAAAAAGGAAAACGGGCTTTACAATCATAAGCCCTTCAAAATTTCCTTCCTGAAGTTTTCCACTTTAACCTCACAACGCCTCATTTACAAATAAACATGTTTCTAAATACATAATACATTAGAACAAGAGGTAGGTAGAGGACAAAGAAAAATCACACCTGCATATTAGACTCAGTGTGTTTATGTTCCTAATTTCAATGATTTAACTGAAATCACTTTGGTTACAAATGCTAAACAAATAGATTCAAAACTGAAAAATTACAGGTGTTTCTTCACCTCCATGCAGGCAATTTTGAGATGTGCATCACTAATGACCTGAGCACATGCATTAAGAACCGGGACCACAATGTGATCAACTGTGCCCTCCCCAGCTCCACTCTCGGCATAGCTTCACTGCAGAACTCCCAGCTCATCACCAATGAACGCCACTCTCTAATGCCACGCGAATTTTGCTATCAGCTGTCCAATGCAAATGCGTGTATGACTCCGTATGTATTACCAAGTTACAGAATAAGTCAGTGTGTTAGGATGTGTGAACACATGGCCTGCTCTTGTTTCTGAACAAAATAGTTCCTGGTGTCTAGTGCACTGGGATATTCTTAGTTCACCCCCTCCGCTTTCCTTTAAAGACAGCCTCGCGCCCTATGGTAATTTTGAGCAAAACTAGAGAATGGCATAAAAGACGCTCCTATCTAAATACTGCTGAATTCAATTTCTCCTGGAGGAATAAAATAAGTGATAAGTGATATAATGAGTTGGTCATTTTTTTCTTTAAAGAGGGGAGAATAAACAATTTTATAGAACAGTCTTTTTTTTTTTTTGAAGACCTAATTATATACTAAGCAAGAAGTAATTTTTCCCTCCTGCCTACATTTTATGTTTTGGGCACTTCTATTTCATGTCCCTTGACACCTTTTCCAATAATCCATCTACTTGATATTGGAAAGCCTCACATGAATAAAACTTTATGGCACTACAGGCGTTTAGCCTTCCACTGACATTCCTGGCCTGTTCAATTCTGCAATTCAATCAAAATCAAATCTCAAAATCCTCTTGTCAGCCAGCACTGCTTTCATATGCCTGAGCCTTGTGTAAGGATAACTGCATCCAATCTTCCCCCCAAGCAGTGCTTATATTGTTTTATTACAGTTCAATGAGTGGAGTTCAAAATTACATGCAGCTGCCTACTACTGTGGTCGGGCCGTGTTACGCATGGACACAAGTATTGCCCACCAGGCCTGAAATCATTCACTTACTGGCTGGCCAGAAAGACCATGAGCACTTCTTTGTATGGAAGAACATCCTGTCTGCTAGATCTAAAGAGGGTGATGTTAACAGATCAGTCCCTTTATAAAAGGATTGTGAAAGCCCGATGAAATGCAACTCAAATGTGCTCAATGTTAAGCATGTGGCTAGAGCACATAAAAGCAGAGATAAACCTCAACATGCACTACTTATTCTCAGAAAGCTTGTGAAGGAAGATAAAGAGATGCGGAATAAAAGACATCTTAAAGAATTTTCATATGTGTTTTAGATGATGAAGCTTCATTTAAATGAGGTTTTTTTTAATACCCCCAATAATCCTTTCAGTGAAGCAAAAAGATAAAACACAAAGCCAATTAAATACAATTTAACCTGATGAACAATACAGTAATTAAAACACCAGCAATTTAGAAATGCTCCTGATAGTTAGAATCAGGCAGGGCGACGGTGACACAGCATTGGGGTGCACCGTTATTTTCAACATCGGAACAAATACATCGAATGGCCATCCCCTATTTTTTAAATAAACAAAAAATGTGTAGAGCATACCGGAACCATAAAGGAAGGCAAACGGAGTCCCATCTGTGCAGTTGTTAAGTTACCAAGTTACTAAACAACGGAAAAAAGGTCTTGCTAGAAGAAAAGTCAGAGCCCCAAATAAAAATGTATGTGCTAACTCCAGGCTATCTTTGGGTTGGTAATTCTGCAGGTAAAACAATAGCTTCCTAGGGTGCAGTATTCCAGGAAAGAAGAATCGCACCTCTCTCATTTATGAAGGCATGCATCCCCCATGCAGGTGGCTACACACCTCTCTATGACAAAAGTCTGAGCCAGAAGAGTAAAAAGATACATAGGCAATTGCAAATTTTTTTACCTGCAATGCCTCTAAAATTAAATACCCTTGGAGCCCCCAAAAGGTGAATTTATATCCATTTCTAATACCCACTACTTGACATCTTTTGAAACAATGTCATCAAAAGACACTCTAAAGGGAACATGAAAGGCCCTTTACATACAGAAACCTCTTACACACTATAGAAATTAGTCTCAAGACTAAATACTCAGGAGTTTAAGTTAAACCACATGCCAAGGGTGGGAAATGTGAAGGCATTTATTCTATTGCAAACATGTTTACAGGTAGCAACTTAGAAACCCAGGTGATTCATGTGCAATAATAGCTTATTTTTCTAATGACATGGCACAGATTCCAAGAACCAGCAAGGCAAGAGAGTGACAATTCAGAGTTGGCACAATCATGGATGAGTTTCTTGATATAATTTTATTCTCTCTGGGATAAATGATGAGGTCCAGGCTTACTGACCCAAAGGAGGCTCTTGTTATATTTTAATATCTGAGAGGGCTGAACTTCAAGGGACGAGGCATATATTTTTGACTGTGTACACTGCTTTGGTCAAGACCTGTCATTCTTTGATGGTCACAGAGCAGGAGTGCCTGCCTCCCTCCCAAGTCAACTGCAGTGAAATGTTATTGTTTGATAGCTTTTTCAATTGCTGAGAAAATCAGCTGGTGTTCCCAGAAAATGAAATGAATTCCACACACTGGCCTCCCTCCCTTCCTTCCCCTTTCACTCAATGGAGTCCCAATGGATAAAATGAACAAACCTCCAAGGAATGTGAAGATCGCTCTTACTACTTATAAGAGTGCTTTCTGGCATCTCCAGAAAAATCAGAAAATCCAACAATATGGCCCAAAGTCCTGACATCAATTGGCTGGAGTAGAGCAGCAACAGCTGCCTTCAGATGATGCCTATGATCGCTGGTCCTCCCCACTGCTCACCACCTACTTATTTATTTTATACTACCAGTGGGGCCACCATCACAATCTGAGTTTGGGCCCCCAGGATACAAGCTACTCCAAGTTACTTTTAGGACCCAAATTCCACAATCCTATCACACTCAGTGATGCCTACTTTCTAACATCCTAAGAAAGAGAAATATGAATATATATGCCTTCAAGTTAAGTGCCAAAACCAGCCAACTAAACACAGAAACCAGGAATAAAGCAAGGTCCTTCCCCTAAACTCTATCCTACCAACCACATGTCCTGATGTCCACCAGGCAAAGGAGTAACTGGTTCAAAGCACGAATTATCAGAAGCATCCTTCAAGCTGAATGACATATGCACATGAATATTTTGAGACCTGGTTACCTTGGTTATCCTAACAGCCAAAGTAGATTCACAGTGTGATCTGGGCAGCCCTACTGGCTGAATCAAAGGGGAGGCTGTAATAGGATTTCAACCCAGGAGCAAAGAATGTCTGGTACTGATGAACTCATAAAGCTCCTGATTTTTAACAGACAAAGCCAAACCCCTCCCTCTCCACCCAGAGATCTTGTCCAAAGTCACTGAGATGGTCAATATCATCTATGGGATCTGAAATCCTATCTTCATTGAGGAAATAAATACCATCGCCAAAATGCTCATAACATTTAAAGTTGAGTCCACTGGCCACACTCCTCTTTCGAAGAGCCCAAGTGTAAAGAAAATTCACGAATATGAACCAAGCTCAGACACCAACATCATAAGAGTGTCTGCCTTCTACAGATAAAAATATGAAGTCTTTAAGGTAAGACTTTCCTCATCCCTTTTTATGCAGAGCGATAATGTCCTAAAAACTCATTATGAACCAGACATCTGTGCTTAAGACAATGAACAGATCAAGATTAAAGGGGCTGTAACTCTGAAACAGAGCTGGCAGGACTTTGAATATTTCCACCAAACCACCTTGTCTGCCGTCAAATCCTTTACAAAGCAAATATTTATACTTTAGCAGGAAAATCGTGAGCAAGAATGTTACTTCTTTTACCCTGCCTCCCTTGCAAGATGTCCCTCTCCAATGACCCTGGAGTTTAAAACCACATTCCCTCTATTTTCTTACATAACAGCTGCAATAGAAGAGTAAGAGGAGATGTCTCCAAAGAATCTTAAAGCCCCTCCATTCAGCTGAGAGATCTGTATTCCTCCAGGGTGATCAGAACTAGGGTCGCTGGGGCTAATCTAGAATCTTTGTGCCTCCACATACCAGCTGTGTTTTCACTTTTTGTGAAACCGCTCCTGCATGTTCGCAGACATGCTTACACAATGAAGCAATAGTGAGGCACAGAGAGAGATGGGCGTTTAAGAGAAAACCACAGAGGCAAAAAGCACCCCAAGAGTTGGCTTTGCAATTTCTCTTTTATTTTCAAAATCCCTGCAAGATAAATGATGGAACCTTGTTGCTCCAAGTGTGGTATTGACCAGAAGCATGAACAAACCAGGGAGCCTGATAAAGATGCAGGGTCCCAGCCCCCACCCTAGACCCTACTGAACAAGAATCTGCATTTTGACAAGATCTACAGCTGATCTTATACATACCAAGGTATGAGGAATGCTACCCTAGAATTTTTTACTTAATTTTTTTGGTTTTGTTTTTGGAGACGGGGTCTCTCTCTGTCACTTAAGCCAGAGTGCAGAGGCATGATCCTGGCTCACCGCAGGCAGCCTCAACCCCCTGAGCTCAGACGATCCTTCTGCCTGAACCTCCCAAGTAGCTGGGAGCCACCATGCCCGGATAATTTTTTAATTTTGTTTTTGTAGAGATGAGGTCTCGCTATATTGACCAGGCTGGTCTTGAACTCCTGGGCTCAAGAGATTCTTCCTCCTTGGCCTCCCAAAGTGTTGGGATTGGTTACAGGTGTGAGCCATCGAGCCTGGTCACTCTAGAATTTTGATGCAGCACCTCTTGATGGTGAACTGGTAAGGACAGTGCCCTAACTTCTAGGACATATGTAAAAGTCTATGGGATACCTGGAGGAGAATCACCAGAGGAATTTGTTTAAAAAATACAGATTTCTGGGCCCTGACTCAGACCCACTGAATCAGAACCACCGGCACTCAGGTAGTCCTAGGTAGAGTCTCCTCCAGTCTGAGAACCACCAAGTAACTTCCTATGTGCATCCCCTCTGTACTGTATTTAGGGGCTGGTTTCAATATATTGCTACACTGATCAACAAACTGCAACCGAATAATTTGCAAAACTTCAAAAAGCATGTCATATCTCTGTAAACGCCCTAAAGAGAATGGGTGGGAGCACTGCTCTGGAATGCTTATGAATGATACACATCTCTTTACAAATAGTCAGTTTTTTAAAAGGAAATGTGTGCGTTCTCAGTAACACACGCGTACACACACACGTGCTTTCAGTGTTAAGCTCTTCATAGGAAATGACAGGCAGATGTAGAAAGGTCTACATGAGCACACTTCTCCCCAGCCCCCCCCATCTGAACTACAAGACACACATCTGAGAATGCATCCCGGCACACAGACAACTTCAAACAAAACAGACCAGCTGAAGGAGGAAAGCACTCTCCTTAAATCTAATATTCACTTTGCCTAGGACCAAACCAATTCCAACCAATTTAACAAGCAGCAATAAATAACCCATTACATGTTAGTTTTTAGTCATTAAACACCCTTCCCTTTCAATTAAAGAAAACTTGAAAACGAGCTCTCAAAGGGGTCCTAAATAAAAATTCACTTAAATGTTTGAGAAAACACTGCTTTTGATAGAATCTGGAGAAAGCAAATAATGAAAACTCTCAAATGTTGGACGGGGTGATATTTCAACGAATTAACTAATTGCAATGTGAAAGAAGAAGACGCATTTTGCTTCTGAGCACCTCTCTCATTTCATGCTTTTAAAAGCCCGAGTTTCAATTCTGGAGTACATGCCCAAATCTTTTTTCATTAGTATGAAAAGTCAAAATATTTTAAGGACTGCACTTTCCACTGTTAACAATTTCCCTGCTGCAAGTTACCTAAAAAGAAGAGAGCTATCAGCAATAGTTATGGACAGGTGTGTGGTGGGAGCTACATGAAAACTTCTGCTTTATCTGCCATCGCAGATCTGCAGGAATATGCAAGAACAGTTTCAGAAACAGTACCATTTTACTTTTCAATTCAGAGTGTTCTTTTTCATCCAATTAAGTTATTAAAACATGACTATAATTTGACTACATTAATAACACAATAAGCAAGCCTTCCAGGTAAAGTTAACTTGGACAGACAAAAAGTTTCCAAAAAGCATAGCCAAAAAGTCACGCCAAGCTGAGGGAAAGGAGTTAACATCTGTGGAAAGAACAACAGTTGCCCTTGCTTAGATTATTAAAATATTTGGGGGAGGTAGCAACAGTCCTTCCCTAGCAGAGATATATGGTGCATATTTCTCTGTGAAATCGACAAATGAGTCTGTCTTGCTTTATAGCAAGTGCGTGGGCAGGAGGCACAACAGAGGGAGAAAAAGAGAGGGGACACACAAACTCGGGCAAAACAGGAAATTTGAGAAAACTATTTCTGAAATGTAAATAAGGTTCCTGTTACTTTCATTACTGCAGAAGCAAAGAAGCTTCATTCAATGGAAGGTGCTGAGTTTTCTTGTAAATCTCTAATTTTTCAGCATGTGAGAGTTGGTTCACAATGTACAGAATTGATACCTTATATGTGAGTTCTTAACATCAGAAGAGTGACCAAAATGTATTTTAAATATTCCCCTTGTCTCTCAGTCCTCTTTTTTCTCTCCTGGAGACTGTAGAAGGAGCCTGTTTGAATCCTGACTCCTCCACCCACTGGCTTTGGGACTCAGAACAATGTATTTATCGGCTTTGACGTCACTTTCTTCTCTGGAAGATGAGGATAAGAGCAGTTCCTACTTCACAGATGTATCGTAAGATACCTAAAGTACACAGTGACTAAAATACAGTAAGTGCTAAATACGCTGGGTATTTTTATTACTGACAACAGGGTAAATTCAACTCTCAAAAATCAACCTATGGAATATCAAAAAGTCGGCTGCTGGGGTTTCTTCTTCTGTGATAAATCTATGTCATCTAACATCAGAGGCTTTATTTTTAAAGAAAGGGTGTTTGCAGGTTGTTGCTAAAGAAAATGCCCCATATGAAAAAGATGGCCCTGGCAACTTATCTCAGAGATGTGTCATTTACCCTCCAAGAAAGTAGACTACACAAACATGGGTTCTCATACTAGAATAAAAAGATGGGTATTTGAAAGTGTTGACAGAATGCTGGGCTACTGAAGGCAGAATTCCCTCCTTCACACATCTCTGCCATGTTCTTAAATGTCTTTGCTAATCCTTACTATGAAACTTAAAAAAAGAAAAGCACCCAGAAATCCACAGAAATCAGGGTGAAAGTTTTATTAGTAGCTATTATATATCATAATAAACTTGTACATTAATACAGTCTTAAAATTTAAAAATCCAATAAAATAAGATCCAAAAAAGCAAACCTAACTTATTTATACACACTGGATTTAGGCAAATCTATAATAGTGCTGCAGTCATACAATCCTAGAACATCTATGAAAATTACAATTACTGTGTTATATTGCAATTTTATTACCAATTAGCATGGACCATTTTCACACACACACACACACACACACACAAATCCTCCAAATAGATCCTCCCTTTCTGCCAGGAATATGCTTCCAATACCTTCAGCAACAACAAAAGAGATCTGAGTCCCGACAGGGAACAGACCACATCTCTATCTCTAGCCCCATAAAATTAAAGCAACAAACTTCATCAAAGTAGAAGACCAAATGGAGCCAGGAATGTTAAATCACAAGGGAGCATTAATTCCAAATTACAGTGCTTCTGCAGATTCATATTTGGTGCACATCCCTTTAAAGCATATTTGAGTGTACTATGTCTCACATTTCAGCAATTGAGAACTCCTGTGCACACAAACAGTAGAGGAAACGGTTCAACCACTGGGTAAAAATATGCAGTTGCCTGACATGCACGATCGAAGCAACTGAAACATATGCCTGGGAAATATGATTTTATTGATATTTATTGGTAGGTTTGTTTGTCACAGTCTTAGCCATTCCTTTTCCTTACTCTCCTCTTCCTACCAAAACACTCCCTGCTTCACAGCACCCGACATGGGTGCGCAGGACGGGGACAACTGTGCTGCAGGCTTGCTCACAGCACATCCCAACCAGTATTGGCTACGACTCCAGCACTATGCGCCAATTTCAGGAAAATGAGAGTTCAGCCCTTTCTTTTCTTCTCCATTTTCGTAATCTTGGAGAGGAATAACTGTTCCAGAAACCAGCTCCCCTACCAGTCAGATATTTACACTAAACCTTTACTAAAGGGCTTGCTATTACAATGCTATCTCATTGATACAAGATTACTTCACTTCTGAACCACATCAAGCTATATAATACTCCAACAATCAAAAACATTGCCCCTCGAGAAAGATGCAGCCCAGATTATTTTCATGTGCTTATGTGAGCGGAACGCCAACATTTTTGTTTAATGCGATGCAAATCTCAAAAAAAGAGAGTTGAAGGCAGCATGCAGGCTAAGATCCTTCCAGCATATATGTGTCCGCATACATAGTACTTGCATACACATTACACAGACACGTGAAAGAATCCCCCTGGATCGGGACTCTAAATCTTGTCAATCTCCCAGGGTGCAACCCCATTTTAAAAAGCCCAAGCAAGCATCAGATCGGATAAAACATTTTTTTAAAATCTGGGGGAAAATATAATATCCAAGTGCATGACAAGGTGAAATAGTCTGCCTTTTAAACTCTGATTTGCAAAATAGGTATGTGGGGGAAAGTAACAGAATATAGCATTTACCTACCCATTTAGCAAATAATACGGAAGACCTACTCTACATCTTTATTCAAATGAAAATACTTTCCCCAGCATTTATTTCTTTAGCTGGTAGAAACCCCACCCTGTAAGGAACACAAGCGTAAAGCATTCTCTTGCAATGGACCATTTTACTTATTCTGCAATTTCTTACCCAAATTACACAGGTATAATTATTTTGACACTATAATGAAAAGAAAATGGGATTTGGGCACCGTAGGTTTATCTAATAACACTATTTCGTGCCAGACTTCACAGCACTGACAGTCACAAAGAACCCTGTCCATTCCAATAGGAAATATTTGATTTTACTGTAGGAACATTATTTATTTTCACCAAGTTGCTATTATCAGAAAGGATATGATAGCTGAATAATAAAAATGAAATCAAGAAATTCTGGTGTTTCAAGGCTTTATTTTTTTTCTGCTCTCACTTTTGACATTTTCTTCCCCTGGAGAGACAAGATAAAGTGCTGTCATAAATGGGTGACTTTTCTTGTCAAATGACAGATTTGATTCTCCATGGCAACCACAAATCAAGGTGCTAGTAGGAATTAAAGCTTCTCTTAAAAGGCGTCTTTATGTTTATAAAATGAATTTAAATTAAATGGGTATTAGGTACAGTCTTTACCTCAATTTATTTATTGACTGAAGAGCTCTGTATTGCAAGGAGCACATTTGCATTTTTAAGGAAAGATAACATATTGTCCCGACAGATGTATAAACAAAGCATGTTACAAGGTCATGCTTCATATACTAGTTTAGAGACCCAAGAAGGGGATACAGATGGACATCTAGCAGTTCAGAAGTATTTAAATACCGGAAAAGGTGTAAAAATTACCTACAGGGGAACAGATGATGGAGTCTCTCTAGTTATCCTCACGCAGCTTTTTGCTATTCCCAGTTAATAAAGATTTGTGAAATTGTCACAAACAGAATGCCACAAACAAAACTGTCACAAACAGAATCCCAGTTAATAAAGATTTGTGAAATTGTCACAAACAGAATGCCACAAGGCAGTCTCCTTCTTTGTCTTATGTCCCTCATGTAACAGATACAGATTTTTTAAAATCCCATCATTGCAAATAAATATTCCATTAAAAATGAAATAATTTTAGCTCCCAACTTCAAGTACTGCTGAAATGAAACATTTGCTTTCCAATGTTTTAAGAAAGGCAACACACACACACACACACACACACACACACACACAAAGACCATGTATGATAATTTCAAGGAATGAGATAATTAATCAGTGGGTTAAGCTGATTTCAATTTTCCTAAGAAATTAAAGCTGATTTGCCTCATTTTTTATAGCGCTTTTGGCCATTAGAACTTAAGAAGCAAGGTAATGTGCTATTGGATCCTAAAATAATAAATCAGGTCCAATCTTCTTGATACTAACAAACCATTTAGCTAGTCTTAGAAGAATGAGGGTTTGGAGGTCATAAATAATATTTAAAAAGTTGAAGTACAGCTCATTTTTGGAAGTTTCCATCACAGAGGAGGGCAGCGCTAACCTGTCTGAAATATATACTGCCAACAGTACAACCATTCTGATAGGCACGTTTAACCTAAAATAAAGAAAGGGAAAATAAAAGTTTTACACTGTACAGTGGTGGTTGGGAAAATCCATCATTCTAAATGGCACCCATGTAAGCTTAGCCAAATTTGATTTTACACTGTCTCTAGTTAAAAGAATGATATGGATAATTAAATCAAATTCCCTCCATACAATCGTCTGATGATGGTGTCTTTGACGGTTAGGAATAGCTGTGACAAGTCAAAGGGGGTACAATTACAACGAAGAGATGGACGACATAGCATCATCTAGAAATTTGTGACTTTAAGCCTAAATGCTTGGAAGTTGGGTGTGTTTTTTGTTTTTGTTTTTGTTTTTTGATGGGGAAGGAGGCGTTACTTTTATCTTGGAGAATTAAAAAGACTTTGTCCACTATTGAGTTTAATCAGCAGAAGCTATATAAAATGGTGCCTAAAAGTTATAAATCTCTTTGGAACTCTACGTACAAAGCATATTTTATGGTGGTGTGAGTCACACAGAACTCTCTATTTCAGTCACAATGGCTTTTGTTTCATATTAGAATAAAGTGGGTTGATGATCTTATTCTCGTTCTGTGTAAAAAGTCAAACTAACATCACATCTAAAAACACAGGTCAACGAACTATCCAGAAACAAGTGTCTCAGGGAGACCTCCCACAACACAACAGGCACATGGTAGATTCTGCAGAGTTGTAAACATCAGTCTTAAAAAATAGTGACCACAGGTCTCAGGCATCACAGTGTCAAAGTTATCCCTTCAAGGGGTGCTTCGTAGAGTTTGGCATTCTCATGGAGAATGACTAAAACTGAGTTTTGTCCCTCCTCAGAATAAGTGACAGTCCCTTTAGGCAGAGGAGAGTATGAAGACTACTCAAATGCTAACAAGGCCGGCCCATAAAACTGGACTATCTGTACCTGGTATTGACAGTGTCTGCCTTAAGTAGTTCACTGCATAAAATCAGGAAATACTTTGCTAATGTACTACTGGATAAAGCAAATTGCTCATTAAAATAAGACTCATCAGGGTGAAAAATGGGAATGTTATTTGCCTGGAAACAAAATTATTCACCATTTTGTTTGAAAGGGGGAACGAAAGAAGAATGAATAAACCTATCTCAGATGTGCAATTGGAATCTGGTTACTCTGTTTAGATGTTCATGTCACAGAATCAGCTCAAGAATTTCTCAAGGAAAATAAAATATGGTTCACATCAAACAACACCTTCCACCTGCCTCCCGAGTGAGCTAGGCTTTCAGAGGTACACACAGCATCCTAGGATGACGTCTCCACGATGGGCCAATTACATGGATAAAGTTCTCCTGGTAAGTTCCACTTACCGTTTAACTTTCTTTCTTTCTTTCTTTTCTCACTGTTCAAGGTTTATTTTATGTTTCAGTCGGTATGACACTTGGAGAGTTGGTTGCATTGTTTATATGTAGATCTTTCTTTTTACCTTATATGGTAATGTACACTACTGATACATATAGTACACAAGATAAGATCCTTCAGAACAGTTATGCACAAAACATGGAATACTGGGTTTATACACTGGATCCCGGGATATGACCGACTGGGGAAAAAAAAGCTGGACTAGCATGTTCAGTGAAGGAACCAGGAAGTTACATAACACCCAGTAAATGTGCATCTGGTTCAGGGGGCAGCCATAGCATGTGCAGTATTGGCAGTGGTGCCTCGGAGGCGATGGAACTATTCCATCCTAACCAGTTTAGGACTACACAGGATGAGTCCCATCCAGCATCGGGGTATAGTTGTAGGGTTTTTATGAGCCATTCCTATTTCTAACTTTAGGAATTGATGTTCTTCCCACTCCATCTTAATATGACTGCTTTAGCCACAGATCAGGTAAAAAGGACAGCATGCACAACCTCCAACTAAAATCCCGTTGTAGCCTAGTGAAGTAGTATGACATTAGAAGACTTTAAAATTGCAGCTCTTTTTGAATCTCCCAAAGTGAACCCTGGATTAAAGTCACTGTTGGATGAAAAGCACTGAAGCAGTCACAAGGATGACTGTCATTGTCATGTCTTGACCCCAGAACACAACTCAGTTCAATTAATCATCTCCTTCGGCTTTGTCTGGCTATGCTTGATAGGGATGGGAAAAGTCTAGAACCAAGAACAGCCCTACAGAGGCATATATTGTGTGATACTGGAACTATTGATGACAGCAAGGAGGAAGACGTATCTGCACGCTTCTTCAAACGTGCCTCTTCTTCGGGAGTCAGAGTCACCGTCACAAGGTCTGAGGGTCCATTCTGTCCCATAACTTTCTAAAGCAGATATTAAGCGAGAACCCATTCGTGTAAAGTTGAAAATCCGCTGAGTGTCTTCAGCCAAATCCTCCACAGGACTTAAAAATCTGTTAAGCTGGGCTCAGTGGCTCAGCCTGTAATCCCACGCTTTGGAAGGCTGAGGTGAGTGGATTGTCTGAGCCCGCGGGTTCGAGACCCACCTGGGCAACTTGGCGAGACCTCATCTCTACAATAAATCAAAAAACTAACTGGGCATGGTAGCGCACGCCTGTAGTTCCGGCTACTTGTAAGGCTGAGGCAGAAGGATCATCGGGGCCCAGCAGGTCGAGGCTGTGGTGGCCGGGAGCGGCCACTGCACTCCAGTCTGGGCAACAGAGTAAGACTCCAACTCAAAAAAAAAAAAAAAAAAAAATAGAGGTGAGACAGAAATCACTTCATCTACGTTAAAATCTGGACTTTACTCAAAATAAATTCCATTTAATTCCACTGTATTCCCCAGTCATCCAATGAAGGAAAATCCAAACCAGTCACTCCTACGTGTTTTCTGTGTACGTGTGATGTAGCTTCACCTGGTACAAATTAAGGACCGCCACATGTATACTGCTGACTTGTGTTTACTGCTGAGGCTGGCCTAGTGGGCCAGTCACCCCAAGTCTCACCTGCATCACCAATGCTCTGCCACCACCCAGCACCATTTTTGGTGCTGCATCACCATAAATGCACCTGCATCACCTCACAGTCCCCAAATAAATCGACCAAGTGTACATTTTCATAGAAAAGGTGCCTGCCTGGAAGTATAGTACTCGATTTACCCTGAACTTCTTCTCATGGACTCTGTGTCCCTCTCCTATCTATGTGACTCTGTCACTCTCAGTCCTTCACATGGCCACAGGGGAAAATACCCACCAACAGGTCACCTTTGAAAGAGAGACAGTTCATACCTAACATGTGGGTGTGCATTCAGGACAATTCAGGGCCCTACTTGGGAGCGACTGGCAGAGAACACATCCCATACGCAGGAGCCATGTGTGACAGGCTCTCCCTGTGGCCTGACATGAACAGTGATACTGAGCTTCTCTGGGCTGGGCTCTCTCCCCATGACATAGGAGGATAATAACCCCTACCTCACGGGGTGTTGGACTTTCAATTAATGTCTGTAAAAGGCTTTCTGAACCCTGGATTAAAGGCACTGTGGGATGAAAAACACTGAAGCAGCCACAAGGGTGTCTGTCATTGTTGTGTCTTGACCCCTGAACACAACTCAGTTCAATTAATCATCTCCTTGAGGCTTTGTCTGGCTATGCTCGATAGGGATGGGAAAAGTCTAGAACCAAGAACAGCCCTACAGAGGCATATATTTTGTGATACTGGAACTACTGATGACAGCAAGGAGGGAGGCACTGGCAAAAGGGGATCCAGCCTGAGTTGTATTTAGAGGTGGCATGAAGCATACATTTTTTTTGCAGAGGCTGGGGTATGCAGTTTACCAATCTGTCAATGGAATACATTATTTAACAAAACAAGTTGACTTTCCACAGGTCTAAAAGCTAGGAGCAGGTGATCTGGCTCCCCAGGGAGTGTCCTGTTACTCCCCCCATTGCTCCCATTCCGCCCCATAAGAATCTCTCAACTGACTGCTAAAAAGGGACCCTGAGATGCCTCCCAAAAGGCCTCAAAGTCCTAGTGCTCTCCTGAGAGGGGACAAGGTGAATCAGAGGTCAAGCTACTACTGTTCCATGCTTGGCCTCTTTGGGGAATTGAATGGAGTCTGGATGCCTCTGGCTCCTGGGAGCTGGGAAATCAAGAAGCCAAACGATTCGATGCCCTCCCCTTCTCTACCCGACACTTTCAAAATGGCCCTTTCTCCATAGGCAGCGTCAGGAATCCAATTTGCTTATGCTCTGTCTTTTTTACCCCCGAGGTAAGGAGATGAATGAAGGTAAATGGCCTCTCTGATATCAGCTCAACAGTTGCTTCCTTGGGGAAGCCCAATCCCTTGACCAAGCATTGTGAACAGTGGCACGTGCAGAGGACTGATTCAGTGCCAAGCAGGGGACTAAGCAGGGCAGTGAAACCAGACTATCTCAAGTGCAGCCTCCATGCTGCACCCTTTCTCCTTATATATCTGCCCGGTAACTGTTTTACATCCAAACCTTAGTCTCTTCATCTGTAAAATAGGAATTACAGTACCTACCCCAAGGGTTATCTGTCTTGCGTGGATCTAGGAGTTATGACACATAAGTCCTTAGAAGAAGACCAGGCTGGAAATGCCATCCTCTTTCTCATATCAATGCTATGAAGTGAATACTATCTCCACTTAATAGATGGGGAAACTGAGGCACTGAATGCTTATGGAATTTGCCCAAGATGGGACAGCTAGTAAGTGATCTAACCCAAGCAGTCCAACTCCAGAGTCCGCTCTGTGAAAACTAAGCTACACTCCCTGCTGCTGGTCCCATAACCTCTGCTTTACATCATTTAAGATGGCATATAAATGTTACATGTATTCAAGCAATCCTCCACCAAGGCAGGGACGGTACCTGGTTTCACTCACTACTGTCTTAGCACAGAGTAGGGGCTCCAAAAGTTAAGACAAAAAACAAAAAACAAAAAAACATAAATCTCTCCTTCCATTCATCTAAGCAACATGCTGGACAGGTAAAACTAAACATTTAAAAAGCTGACAACAAGTTTGAACAGTCACCTGTGGCAAACAGATGCCAGCTCACCCCCAGCCTGCCCCAGACCTTTCAAGATCGGTTACTCTGCATTTTCTCCTCCAGGGGCCCCCCACTTAACGGCACCCAACTTCTTCTGCTTTTCTGGCCAGTCCTTATTTTTGTCTTAGGGCTGGGAGAAATCTGAACAGGCGAGCTGCTAACTTTTCTCTAGAAAACAACTTTCCCCAGCTATTTGTCAACTTCTGTCATTCAAAGGGATACAACACAAATGTATATCTTTAATGAAATTCACAGTCAAGAAAAGTTGTCATCATCTAGTTATATCTGTTATGACATACATTTCATTTTGTTCAATACATAACAGAGAAGCTATTTAATCAAACAGAAGACTCTTGCTAAAATGACAGTCCAAGCAATGTCCAAACAAGCGTTTATTATGCTATGCGAATCTGATCGGGATTGGATTGTTTTCAGCGGAATTTTTTTTCCCCTTCCTCTTCCATTGAGAAAATAGCGTTGGTGGTGGGTGCAGAAAACAATACAAGACAATGGAGGTGGAGCCTGATGCTGAGTCAGCAGTGATTGCGGGTATGTGGGCCCCATCCTTGGGTCTATTGGGAGAAAGTAAAAAGATACATCCGACCATCTGGAAGGTCACAAAGAGTATACTGTTAGGGCAAGGTCTCCTTTCCTCACCATATAATTCTACACGAGACACACAGGTACAAACTCAAATAGAGGCACAATGCAAGGATGGCATCTGTCTTTCTCAAGTGATACGTATCCTTGGATGCATTGTTTGTTTTTCTTTACAATTTAGTGAACACTTGGCTTCAATGAGAAAACCCATGCTGCTCCAGGAGAATTTAGTGAGTTGGATGGACGGCTAGCCTAAGGCCAAAATCACAAAAGAAAAAAAATTTTAAGGAGGTAACTACATACTCAGACTTTGGACACTACAGATGTTGGGAGTTTGAGAAAAAGAAAAAAATATATACTAGTAATGTTTAGAGGACAATGACACACTTCTTCCTTCTACTCCATTCACTACACCAAGAATATCAACAAAGAATGGTTGACATTAACAAAGAAGTGTTGGATGGGTGGATGGCTGGATAGATGGATGGACACACAAGTTGACAGAAGGATACATGTATAGGTGAGTATGTAGATGAACAAATGAAATGCACCCAAAAAGAAATGACTGATGAACTGTATTTTAATACATCATTCTGAGACGTAGTAGCCTTTCTCACAGGAACTTCCTCATCACTCTTGTTCAAGGTATGTCTCAGTCATGTTATAGCAGCTCTCATATTAAAGGAAGAAAATTTAAGACAGTTAGGGGTGGCCTGTGGCTAAAAAACTTTCTTTTTCCTATGCCAGGTTACCTGGTCACTATGGCAACCATGATAAAGACTGCCAGTTAACCCAGAACTTTATATTACAATGCTAATGTTCTAAGTATGTGAGGGATGGTGGAAAGCAGTAATTCTCAATCTAAAAGACTTGTTAAAACAAAGATTGGGCCGGGCTCGGTGGCTCAGCCTGTAATTCCGCACCTTGGGAGGCCGAGGTGAGTGAACTGCCTGAGCGCGGGTTCGAGACCCACCTGGGCAACTTGGCAAGACCTCATCTCTACAATAAATCAAAAAAATTAGCCGGGCATGGTAGCGCGCTCCTGTAGTTCCAGCTACTTGGAAGGCTGAGGCGGAAGGATCGCCAAAACCCAGCAGGTCGAGTATGCGGGCGCGGCCACTGCACTCTAGTCTGGGTGACAGAGTGAGACTCCAACTCAAAAAAAAAAACAAAACAAAACAAAAAAAAAAGATTGCTGAATCTCTCCCTCAGAGTTTCTGATTCAGTCTGAAATCTGGGATTCAATCTGAAATCTGGGTCTGGGATAGCACCCAAGAATTCGCATTTTTACCAAGTTTCCAGCTGATGGGGTGGTGCGGGAACCATGCTTTGTGAACCACTGACCTTGACAATCTCTAAGGTTCCTTGGACTCTGATATGTTTGTTACAAGTTGATTCATGAGCTACCAAAAGTCTTCTGAGTTGGGTGAACTTTGGAAAGTAGATCCGACCCCATTTAAGGAGCTATAAAGGGACACAGCAGTGCTAAATTTAAGATTAAAATACCTGATCAGTCCAACAACCCTCATTAGGTCTGATGTTTAATCCTTAGAGGAACAATTTTTACATTCCTGTGTTCATTTTTGAAGAGTTAAAAGTATCTGTGAAAACATTTGAAACAATGAATTTTTAAAATTCAATCACAATAAGACAATATAAATATGAACACTGGAGTCTGTAAGGAATTTCCATGTTGAAGTCATTGCTTGACTTCAAACAGGATTTGCAAACCAGTCACCAAATGCATATCTTCAGTTTGTCTGGCTGGCATGAAGGTGAGGAAGCTCAACATTTCTCTTTGGTGGTGACTGTCCTGTTCCACAGTCTGGCCACCTTTAAAAGGCTCTTGCCATATTCTCGCGTCACTCTCTTCCCGTTACCAATGTTGGGTCTTCAGAGTATGAAACGATGAACAGCCACTTTCTTATCATTACTTCTCTTACGTACAAAGACTTTTAAACTCTGCCCACCCCCTCCACCCACTCCCCCATCCCTTCCCCTCCCCCAGGCTTCTCCTCAGTATACTAAATAGTCTTGATTTCTTTTTTTTTGTTTTTTTTTCAGCTGGAGTCTCACTCCGCCACCCAGACTGGAGCGCTGTGGCACGCTCCCGGCCACCGCAGCCTCGACCTGCTGGGCCCCGGCAATCCTTCCGCCTTAGCCTTCCGAGTAGCCGGAAGTGCAGGCATGCGCTACCATGCCCCACTGATTTTTTGATTTATTGTAGAGATGAGATCTCACCAAGTTGCCCAGGCGGGTCTCGAACCCGCGGGCTCAGGCAATCCCAAAGAGCGGGATTACAGGCTGAGCCACCGAGCCCAGCCTGATTCCTTTAATCTTTCTACAAAAATCCTAGGCCAGCTTCTCGGAAGGCTGAGGTGGAAGGATCGCCTCAGCACAGCAGGTTGAGGCTGCGGTGGTCATGAGCATGCCACTGCACTCCAGCGAGATTCCGACTCTAAAAAAAACCAAGATCCTATTCACCCACCCTTTCATCATTTCCACTGATCACCTGTGCAAACTTTCCAAAGCCCGTCCCTGTTCCTTGTTCTCCCCTTGGGGCCCAGGCAAGTCACTAATCCTTAATCTTTCACCATACTCTCATTAACACATCCTGAATCATGTGGGGGTTTTAACAACAGCACTTCATCGCTGATGTGAGCATCAGTGTGAAAAAGAAAGAACCAGACGATTCCACATTACTGAAGGTCTACAAGAGGAAAAAGTGGCCTGATCAAGTTGGCAAGCGAGTATTTGAGCAGGACGCAAAAGATAGCCCAGGAATTGCTATCCTGAATGAAAAGTGGTCCCAGGGCTGTTTGAGGCCTGTGGAGTACTCACAACTCAGAGCAATTCCACTAGCACTGGGTGGTGGCTTGTAAATGGCAATATCCAAATCAGAGAGGAAATGACACTGCGTTCCAAGCAAAATGGCACACATTTAGACCGACTAAGAAAATAACAATAAAAGTGCAAATTTATTCTGCATGTGTGATCATGATGATCATTACATCAAGTTCCATATATGCCCAGCCAGAATAAATATTAACCCATTTTATAAATGACTTTATACTGCATTTGTGGATACAGCTCCACCCAAACCCAAAACAACACTGTTTCCATAGTAACCAACAGATTTCAAAGAAGGAAAAAGGAGGGGAAGACTTCAGAATGGATAGCAATCAAATAAAATAGCCAGCATCAACAAAATATGTCAGCATTATTTAAAACACACAGTTAGGACCATTCTATAGTTTAATCTCTTTCCCAGAAAACCACCCCCTCCTAAATCACCTTCTTGTAAAGCCTGTCGCCCCTCAAAGAAACAAATGCAAAATTGTTTCCATTTTAATTGAGGAAAGAAGCAAATTTCTTGAGTCATTCCTGGGATCCAAATGGGAGTATGATGAAGAAAATAACATCTACTAAGTGAGTTAGCTCACAAGGAAATCCACATTGATTGCCAGTCGGTAATTATGAAATCTTAACTGGGCTTTGGTGATCATATTTGATATCTATTCTCTTATGGCTGACTGCAATGAGGGGGAAAAAGAAGCAAAAGCCAAAATGGAAAGCCAGAGAGCTAACAACCGTGAAAGCTGCAGACCAACCTCAACTGAAAGCCAGATTTTCACTGGAACTTTCTCAAATAGCAGTTCCCCCAAGTGAATTTTGCACAGGCATAATATGTAGGCATTTATTCACATCCCTGAAAGTTTTGTGCTCTTATGCCTGAAGATAACATTCAAAGCAACACCTATAAGTAGCATCCTGTGTGCAGGACAGAATTGGTCTCATGTGGGGTAATCTGTGGACTCACTTTCTCTCCCCTCTCTCTTTCCTACTGCCTCCTGATTTCAAAATATTAAAGATTAATAAGATAAAATATTCACAAGATGTAACAAAAGATATTTTGAGTCTCCAGCTCTTACTGTCCTTCAGAAAGAAGTTCTAAAGTAATTCAGTAATTAGCTCTCTCCTACATTCTAGCTATGTGACCTTGAGGAAGTCATTTAACATCTCTTTAATCTTGCTGAGCCTCAGTTTCCTCATCTGGAAAAAAGGAATGATAAAAGTATCTTACAGAGTTGTTAGCAAGATAAAATGAGTTAATACATACAAAGAGCTTAGCAGAATACCTAACAGCAAACAGAATGTGTGACTATAATTGTTATTATTTACAAATAATTCTTCTTTCTTAAAGTCTTGAGCCAAATCCTGATGGGGTTTCCTTGGAAAACAGCTCTCAGTGTTGCAGAGAGAAATACTGCTTAACAAGTATCTGAGGAACAATTTCAGGAGATCTTATCAACCGCAACCGCTCAGCGCATCAGCTGGTCTTGAATGGCATAAGCTTCTGAGGCAGACAACTGAACTGGAAAGGTACTTAGAGCCATGTGACCACAAGTTTACCCCTTAACTTTCCTAGGCCATAGTTTCCTAACTCGACAATGGGAGCAGTTAGTGACCACCTAAAGAACTGTGGCAAGGATTAAGTGGGAGAATCCCTGGAGAGTATTTCACAAAGAATCTGTTACATGCAAACATTAAATATATGTTGGCCATTATTATTATTATTATCTGATTTCTTTACTCAGGCAAAACACTGATTCAACAACTATTTATTAAATGCATTTGTGTGCCAGGTGGTGTGTGCTCAAAAAAAAAAATGACATGATCTATGCTCTCATGAAGTTTATAGTCCAAAGGGGGAAATGCTTACACTGAACAAACATACACAAAAAGATGTATGTAATTAAAAACCTTGACAAGTGTTTTGAAGGAAAAAAGTAGGGGAAAACAACTGATGTTTACCAATGGCACTATTATTTCACACTTGTAAGATTTTTCTCCTGTACCCAATCCGACACAAAAATGGTATATCTCACCAATAATCACCAGAGTATGAACGTTTTGAGTATAAACCTTCTTCTAGTCATTTCCACACAGGACTCAACATGACTGTGGGCCTTACTTTTAGCCAAAACTATAGCAGTGTTCTATTCTTTTCAATCCAGATGGAAAATCAGCTAAATTTATGTTTACAGCAGAGATACAACTTGAAATAGTCAAGTGATGGAAAAGAAAAAGGTAAAAATGATATAGTCCACACTTAAAGACATATCTCCAAGGACCCAACATGTTTTGTTTTTGTGCTACTTTATAAATCATCAATATTATATGAATCATAAGGGCACAGCACTCAGGTGCAACTCTATCAAGTTTGTCAAATAGACAAAATTGGAAAAACAAAACAAAAAACCACCTTCTGGTGATCTGAAGTCACTCCATCCAACCAGTCCAAGAAAGACACCACAGCATAACACCGATTGACCCCCAAGTTCAAAGTTTTATCTGAATTTGTTCTATAACCCTATTGGGAAAGTTTTCCTTTACTTCATCCTACAGTTTGCCTAATGGTAGAAGACATACAAATGTAATTACACTTACATTTTATTATGAAGTCAGTGAGTCACTAAAAGTACATGCGAGAAGGTACGTTTTATTGTTTTTCATTATGTTTGTGTGCTTCATTGCCTTCAGGGTCATATTTTTGTCAGGGAAGGAGTTATAAGAATGGAATAATTATTTTGCATTGCAGAGGACATACCTTTTTGTCAGGGTTTTGTTTTTACCACCTCAGGACCAGTCTCATCCTAGATTATTTGAATTCCCCCCATTTAAGTATGGTACATTATCCTTGTTAGGGAATAAAGATTTGGACTTTTGAGATAGAAGATATAGAACTGTTTATACCCAATGTACATGCAATACAAGTCATATAAAAGTGACTGACCAAAAAAAAAAAAGAAAGAAAGAAAAAATTATGTTGGTCCAAGACAATTTAGTAGAAGCTGGAAAAGTATGTGAAATCACATGTCTTCCCTTTTTCCTATACCTCATTTTAACTTACATTCCTGAAGTAATATTTTGGGTGTCGGTTCTACTTGCTTTGATATATGCTATTTCAATCCAGTGAAGTAAGAGATGCCAAACTTGAGGAAAGATGGCTTCCTAGTCTACCCAGCATTTGGGACTCTGAAAATGGCCCCAGAACTCCAACAGGAAGCCCAATTCCAGAGAACAAAAAAGAATGGCATGCAAGTTCACAGTTTTGCTCATAACAAGGCGTTTTGCCTATTTCAATTATGCTAGTACATATGATAAATATGTTAGAAAAACATGTAGATAGAAATGCTAGTTGTTGCCCCCCCCCCAAGTGAGAAGACAGAAGAGAGGATTATTCTATATAATCCTGCTTTTTCAAACTTCCTGGGCCATTACTGTCCCAGCAGCAGCCATTTGTGGAATATCTCTACCATGTGCAGCCATCCATCACACTACAAGGCACCTTCAGTTAGTCCTAACGATGACATAATAAGAGGAATTTTTTTCAAAAAATTTCATTTCTTAGATAGGGAAACCAAGGCTTAGTGTGGCAAAATAACTTGTCAAACAGATAGCCAATAAATAATTGAGTCCAGATTTGCAAACAAAGCCTGGCACAAGAGCCTATGCTTGTATATTAGACAAATGTTGGTCTCCATTTTAAGTGACAGAATAACTACGTGCATAGCTAATCACACAAGATCTTTCTGAGGTATGTAGGAAGGAAGGAAGAGGAAGATGAAAAGAGATGCAACTAGGTGAAATAACTTACCTAAGGACACACAGCTAGGAAGTGGCATAACTAGGAATGGAAGCGAGACTCTGAACTGTGGGCCTTCCAAGCACTCTCTAATGCCACCCCTCTAATACATTCCCCCAAAATACACTTCACCTTTGGGACTGGTGGATAGAATTGATGTGGAAAAAAAATGAAGCAACTAAGAGGGAGAAATAAAAGATGTTCTACTTTTTTTTTTTTTTTTTTTGAGTTGGAGTCTCACTCTGTCACCCAGACTGGAGTGCAGTGGCTGCTCCCAGCCACCGCAGCCTCGACCTGCTGGGCTTCCACGATCCTTCCGCCTCAGCCTTCCAAGTAGCTGGAACTACAGGCGTGCGCTACTACACCCGGCTAATTTTTTTGATTTATTGTAGAGATGAGGTCTCGTCAAGTTGCCCGGGCGTGTCTCGAACCTGCGGGCTCAGGCAATTCACTCACCTCGGCCTCCCAAAGCGCGGGATTACAGGCTGAGCCACCGAGCCCAGCTGATTTCCTACTTTAGATCTAATTCAGAAGTGGCTCCCTTATGCTAAATGTCCTTTCTGCAAGCAATGTCAAAATATTGTTTCAAAAATGTGCGTAAAGCTGTCTCAAAAGTAACAAAGTAGCATGGAATACCACCCATAACTACAATAAAATGGCAGTCAAATATACAACTGGTATATAACTGCCCACCCACCTCTCCTTCCACCATCAAATAAAAGAAAGAAAAAAGAGCAAAAGGAAACCAAACTAAATGTCCAACAGAAGGAAGATAGTTAATCAAATTATAGTTTAGGGCAGTTGTCCTCAACTGAATGTTAAATGGGTGTTGATATAAGGAACTATGTGGGGGCATTTTTGTTTGTCACAATGAGAGGTACTAGGAATGATAAATACTCTGCAAGATATGCATACAAATACAAAAACGAACCGCTATGCCTCAAATAGTGATGATGCCCTCATGGAGAAAACAGTAGTTAATTAGTAGTACACAGGTAGGAAATGTTATCTCAAAGACACCAAACAGGCCCTGGACAAAGAAGACACTCAGTAATATCTATGCAATGACTAGATGATCTATTACACAGTTAATAAAAGATAATATGGCATATGAAGATAGTTATGTTAGGAAAAGGAAGTAGGATACAAAGCTATAAGCACAAGATAATTGCAACTACGTATTTATTTAAATTCTGCATCCAAAAAAGACTACAAGGAAATATACTAATATGCTCATTTTTATTGTTTTACAACATTGAGAGAATTAGTGGTTTTCTCCTCTGTTGCTTAAGTACAGTATCATTTATCATGATTTAGTAAAAAACCTAGATCACATCCAATTGGCCAAAAGAAACCCAGAAAAGAAGAATACTAGAATACAACTACTTCTGAATAAATGTGATTAAGACATGGGGGGGGGGGTTCTGAAGAAAGATAAATTATGATTGTCACTTGAGTATTTCTAGACAGATTTTTGACCCTTGTTTCCAAATTCCGAGTACTCTAAAGTCAACAGTTTACAGCCCCTGCCCACCAAAGCCTTCCCCGTTAAGTTTCCCATCTCTGTTATGCACACTGCCATCCTCCATGTCAGGCAAGCTCAAGCATGAAATCATTATTTCCTCTTCCCTAATCCATGGCTTCCACCCGAAGGCAGCCCCGACATCCTCCCAGCCTCCGCTACAACGCGTATTCCACCTGACCCCCTACCACTTCTATTCACAGCGTCATCGCCCCAACTCAAGACCTTTCCTCCCTGTAAGTGGCCTCCATGCCTTCCTACAGTTTCCTACCATGTGCAAGGAACATCCAGCATTATATTAAGCAGGCTAAGATGGCTAAATTCCAATATTAAAATGCTCAATGGAAATAGCAACTATGATTTTTTTTTAAGATAATGGTTAGCAAAGAAGCTGTTTGTACTCAAGCATTTCTACCAAAATGAACCATAATGGCAATGGGGCGAAGAAAGAGGATGGGAAATGTCAACTCATGAGGAAAGAAGGGTCTGGAACCACAAATCAAAGGGGACTCAAGTAAGCAGAAAGTGTCATTGTAAACATTCAAAATCTTGTCTCATAGGCCAGCATAAATTTGGCCACTTAAAGTGTAAAAATGATGTATTTTCCTACCAAAATCTTCAAAGAAAAAAATAAATGCCTCTTCATAGAAATACATCAGAGTAAATTATTCTATGATTTGCAGAGACCCTGACTACTCTGATGTAGTCTTAATGACGTGCACATTTCACTTTGAGATGCACAAGTCTACATGACAAAATAGAACAACTTGAAAAAAAAAAAACAGATTATCTGATAGCATTTAGTGTGATGACTGTTTGACTCTTCAACAAGATATGTCAGTAAGAGGTACATAAAATAAAAATGACTGAAAGTGGTTTCCTCACAATCAGATTATAATCCATGAGGGAATATTTATTGCTATGTTGCATTTATAGTAGATGAAAGGAATTAATTCAGAAAACACTCTGTCTTGTGACTATTTTTTTAAAAAATAGTCAAGTGTTTTTTTTTTTCAATTTGAGCAGTTTGAACCCCTTTTTAAGGAAAAGAATTCTTGAAGATTCCTGAGTTTAGAAACATGAAACTGATTGATATGGCCTAAAACAGTGCTGTCCAACAGAAATATAAAATGAGCCACATATGTAATTTAAAATTTTCTACAGTCAAATTTAAAAAAGAAACAAATTAAATCAATTTTAATGATACATTTCATTGAACCTAATATATCCAAAATCTTACCACTTAACATGTAATCAATGTATTTGAAATCCAGTATTTTACACTTAGCCCATCTCAATTTGGAGTAGCCAGCCACAGCCATACCTTATGTGTCTGGCAGCTACAGATAGCTAGCGCTAGGTATTGAAAAAATGTAACTTGAGAAGATCGTATTGCCATATCCTATAGAAATGTCCTAAAGCAACTCTTACCTGTTTTTATTTTTAAAAACTACCAATATTGATGAGTTTGGTTGTGTTTATTTCTATATGCAAGGTCTTTCCCAGATCTAGATGGGAATTCTAAGGAATTCCTATATAAGGTACATGGCTGTCACTTGCAAAACTACAATTATCTTTTTAGCTTCCAGACAAAACTAGCATTCATTGATGGGTTTTTGTTGTTGTTGTTGTTGTTTGAGTTGGAGTCTCACTCTGTCGCCCAGACTGGAGTACAGTGGCCGCTCCCGGCCACCGCAGCCTCACCCTGCTGGGCTCCAGCGATCCTTCCGCCTCAGCCTTCCAAGTAGCTGGAACTACAGGCGCACACTACCACGCCCAGCTGATTTTTTTTTATTTATTGCGGAGATGAGGTCTTGCCAA
>CAUYQG010022512.1:0-16117 GCA_963574415.1 Tarsius wallacei
CAACCTGGATGGAACTCGAGTCCATAATACTGAGTGACCTCTCGCAGAAACAAAAAACTAAGTATCACATGTTCTCACTCATATAGTAGACCTTGATCATCCAACGTACTACCACAAGAAAATGACTGACAGTGGTGGGAAGCTATGGGGGGGAGGGGGCGATGGGATTAATGGTGATAAATATCTTTCTGGGGATGGGGAGACACCTCTTATCATCAAGGGTGCCTGAACGAAGCAATTTTGTATACCTAACCCCTAACTGTACCCCATAATATCATAATAAAAAAATTAAAAAAAAAAGATTCTAATCTGATAATATAATGATGATTCCTTCAAATTGGAATTCCTGTTCTCTTACAACTATTCTCACACATAGGCTAAATGTTTCATTTACATGCAAAAGTTTATCAAGTGCTGCTACTTGCCTGAGAAATTTTTGTGGGTTCTTTACCCCAAAACAAGTCATCTTAGGTGGAAGTAGTTTTGAGTTATTTTAAATAGAAAGTTAGAAAGTTCCATTATGAAATTAAGCATAGCACTATATGGTCAAGTTTTAAAAGTCATTTTTTTACAAGGTTTTCATATTTAATACTTTAAGCCAAAACACCTCCCACATTTGCAGAATTTCTTATTTTACCAGCCAGCATCATCAATGATATACTGGGGAAAAAATGAAACAGAAAAAATAGAATATGAGCCATTTTGCATAATGCTGCCAGGACAGGCAGTAATGGCAGTAATCAGATTATTAAATCAAAAAGTTACTGTATATTGATGACTTTAGGGCATTAATAAGTTTGCTAGTTAATCATATATTACGAAATTTTTAAAAAAATCTGTAGATTTTGTATGCAAGGGGGCAAATAAATACTTTCAAATATTCATGTGTCCTGTTTTAAAATATTCATATTCATACCTGATTCTGATGCTGTGACCCTATTGGTGGGAAGATATTAAAAGGCTATAGATGATATGAAGGTGTAAACATCAAGAGTTTAATCTAAGATGAGTTTTACTCACATAGAAGCTCTTGTACATAAAACTTTTCTCATAAATCTCTATTCCACATAAATTGATATGAAAATATGAAATTCAAATAAATGGCTACAGCTTTATGCAAAGGGAAGGATTAGAATACCCTATTTACTGATGTTTGCCAAGACAAATATCCAGAAGACACCTTTTTAAAATGAGTTTATTAGCTAACAGAAAAATGGATTTTGTGTTTGAATTTGTCAAAGGATATTTGTTGAAGGAGAGCTATTCACTTGGAAAAAAAAAGCTTACTTACCTGACATTTTAGAGCACCTGAAATGAACTTAATTGAAAACTGCAAAGGCCATGTAAAAAAGATTACATGTACAGAGTTCATAGATTTGAAGCAAAAATGCAACTTTGGAAAAAGGATAAAAATGATTGTGTTATTTAATTGGTATTATAGTCTAAAATCTAAAAAAAAAAAAATCTATTAGAGCAACACCTATGACTGCTTGAAGTAAAGTTTCATTCATTATATTCAAATACTTAGAAGAAAAAAATGTAAAAACATTTGCATTTCCACATGGAATTTCAGCATTATATTTGTCCATGTAAGTGAGGGAAGGAGCATAAAATGTAATAAATTTATTCCTCATGACTCATGACAAGAAAGAAGTTTTTATCATTTGGAGAAAAAGTGATAAATACTGTGCATCATTTGCTCCCACCAGCTTTTGTGAATAAAGTTTTCTTGATGTCAATATCAAGAATTTGATATTTCAGTCATAAAACTTGAATCAGAAAAGGTATTTCATGAATGCAAGGTCAAATTTATCATTAACGATTTGAAAAATATTTTAGTTGGAAATTTTATGCATATTGAACAGTTATTATATTCTCTAATACTCTATATTTCATTTATCTTATCATAATTATATGCCATAAAGAAAATGTAATGACTTTTTACCAAGCTCTATATAGACATTCTCAACCTATCTCTAAAATTATCCCATTGCACTAAATTATTCTAGAAAAAAATTGTTCCTGAATGAAACTTAGAAAGTGCCTAGAGTGGCCAAAGAATATAAAGTAGATCTTTCAAATTTACGAGCAAACTTGCCATTTGGTAAGCATCCTCCATTGGAATCTATAATATGTAAAAACACTGAAATACACACTGCTAAGATGATACCTCCCTACCTTCCTCCCTCCCATACCCTTGGTTCGTTAGTAAATACTGCGCTGTGCCTGTGGAAGAGGAATTTCTGTTAACACTGTGAAGCTATTTCTATTTTCCCAATATGCCTTTAAAAATAGCAATTAATGTAGGAAAAAATAAAAATAAAAAGTCAAAGGCATATTTAGTCATGAAAATATTGTATAGTATTCTCTTATAATTGTTTCTAAATATGGTATGATGTTTCACGTGAGCAAAAATTCTAAATCGTATGTGAGTATTTGCACATTTTCATTCATATGGTTTATGTAGTACTATTAACTGCTAATACAAGATTTGTGGTTTCCTGTTAATATTTTATAAGGGTATTATGGTTTTATGGTTGACATTAATTTGAGGTATTGCTTTAAGTGTAAAAAATACTTTAAAAAATATTTCCTTGATGTTTAATTTTATATTAATCATGTTAACAAAGTTTAATGTAGGCTACAATATAGTACTACATATCATGTGTGTTAAATATACAATATCTCTAATAATAAATTTCTTGTTTAATGTTGTGATGTTTTTAGCCACAATCATTAATTGTGTGTAGGCTTGTTTTAAATTTGGTTAAGCCTGTCCTTTCAGTTATCAAAGGAAATGTATTTTATCTTCTCCTATGTTGTGAAATTCTAAATTTTCTGCTTTGGGTTATCTGAGCACAAACAAAATTAATGTTTTAATGTAAGGAAGATTGTTCTGTCAAAAAGATTTTGAGTCAAATTCTTTATTTTCAAAATATAGAATTTTAACATTTTACATGTCTCTGATAAAATAGCATGACTTTCATTAAACACCAACTCAGTATCTCCATACTTAGCAAAATTACATACAATTATTGATTCAGTTATATTATCTAGCTACTGCTAATACCTAAACTTGAGACAAATCAATGAAAAGTCGTGTTTAGGAGAGAGACTGAGGAAAGATATTGACAACTAGACAACTATCCATTCCTTTCAGATATCTAATAATTAGCAGGTTAGACCATCACCTGTAAGAAAGCATTTTTTTTGTAAGTAATAAACTTTACTCTTTAGACCAGTTTACAAAAAAATTGACCAGAAACTAGATTTTATTTACCCTCCTCCTCCTCTTTCCCCTGTTATTACCATCTTACATTTCTGTGGTACATTTATTACTATTGACAAAGCAATAATGATACATTATTATGAACTAAAGTCCATAGTTTAGGGCACATACTTTATGTTGTATAGTTCTTTGAATTTTGCCAAGAATATAATGTTATGTGTTCACCATTATAGTATCATACAGAATAGTTTCACTGCTCAGCATGTATTTTAAGATAAATTTATCACCTCATCTTGAAAGCTCATATACTAAAAAATGGTATAACTGCTTCATGTTTTAAAATAAAAGTTGAAGAATCATGTTCATTATGTTACTCAGAGTTCTTTAGCCACCATCCATAAGGAAAATGTTTTGATAACAGAATCAGCTTTGTTCCAGTGAACTATGTATTTCTTGTTATAGAAGTCAAATGTTTGTGACATTTGCCTTATTTTAATCTTCAACATTCAATTTTAAATCTAATTTTAATAACTAAATCATGTCCCTTGAATAGCTTTTTCTCTCTTTCAAGTGGTTTCTGCCTTCTCTCATTTTTTACTTTTAACCTTGAAACCCTTATTGCAAAGCTATACACTATAAATAAATATAATTTGTAAATTACAATATAAACTCGTAGTATAACTAAGACTCTACAATATAGCAGCTTTTCACTGTTTTAATGAACGTTTCAGTTTCTGTAGGAAACAGTGTTTTTTGAAGAAGTTTCAGTGTTTGGTTCTAGGGCAGAGGTGAATGTTGTGAAATTTGAGAAAATATTCTTAGCTGCACCTGAGTCAAAGATGCACAAAGACAACAATCAATAAATGTTGATCAGTGGAAAAGAAGTGGGCTTCACATGTTATCTATTGAAATTAGTAACCTTTTTAATTAAGAATAATAAAATATGGTTAACATTGATGAAGCATGATGTAACTGTGAGACAGGCGCCATCCATGGATTACTTCATGCCCATAGGAGGAGGACAGGACTAATAGTTTGTTGAGGAGAAATTTTTCAGTTGGCAACTTACTTATTTCTAGCTAAGGTATTGACTCAGTTGGTTGAATGCACATAGGGAACTGTGTAATACAACAATATTTCATTGAACCTGAACGCCAAACAATTTTGCTTATTTTAATACTTGGGCAAATAAGAATTAGCATTTGTTTAAAAAAACAAAACAGAAAACTTAGTAACTGATATACTGAAACAGTTTATATTGGTTATAGGTTAGGAGCAAGAATGGTAGAAAAAGTAATCCACTTTAAATGATGGACCTTTATGCAATTTCCTCCAAAGTGTCAGCTTTTCTGAGGTCAACCTCTTATTCATCGGATGTCCTGTAAGAAAGGCCCATTTTTTCTTATTTTTTTCCCAAGGCCTCCTTCTTTCTTTCCCTCTTTCACTGTGTCACCTGAATCCACATCATTAATAAAACAGGCCCCCACAGTACTGATGAGTATGAATCCCTTGTCTGCCCGTTGCACCCTCCATCACACCTGACGAGGGCCCCAGCTACTGCCCTCTGCAGGACATTTAGGGTATATTACGATTTAAGAATTACTTTTTGATATGCTATTTACTATGGTATTCTCAGAGGACTACATTTGTCATTGTTCTCTCCAAAAGCATTTATCAGACCTATTTGTCATTTCTTTAATTGTGTTTTTTATTAAAGCTTTAGGCTTCAATAACATAAGTCATGAGTTTAGATTCTTTTGTAGAGAAAACAGCTAGGAGTCAAACAGCCATGGACATAAATGGCTCTCAGAGTTGTTTCTTTATCTGTGGAACAGAAATAACAACTTTCATTTCAGGCGGTTATCATTAAGGTTAATGTGTATAACATAATCTTAAGTGTCTTGCTCAATGCCTGGTATTCCATAAGTATTAATTCATTTTTTTCAACTACCAGCAACCTAAAAACAAAGTCAAATTATCTTAAGTCCCTGGGTGTTTTTGTTGCTAAATGTTGCTATAGTAGGCTGTAGCATACTCTAAGTTTCCAATCTGTTTCCTAGTTTTCTAAAAAAAAGTTGTAAGATATTAATGAATATTTAATGAGCATTTATACTGTTTTTATCACTGTTACGTGTCACAGGAAACAAAAAATCAGGACACGAAAATGAGTTTGGTTAAGTCTGCTTAAGGAGAGAAGATCTAGTCACATGAAAATATTAATATATAAGCACTACTTATTAGAATAACGATTGTAATAAAAATAAAGTTTCAATGTGTTTTGATGGACAGGAAATATAAAGGAAAATTTGAAAATTCAGAGCAATCTCAAAGTAGGGCATAGGCTGGCACCTTGTGAAGGGCATCTCAGTGGACTCTTCCCTTCCCCACCCCCACCTCACCCCCACCCTTGCCCCAGGAACATTGGTGTGGCTCTAGGCCCATGACATGGAAAGTGGAAGACTGTCCCTGACAAGATGATGAGCCTGTGGGGTGGGTAGCAGTGAGGTTGGAGGTGATTGACGAATTGATCTGAGCAGAATATGTTTTAGAAAATGGTACAAGTAAAACTGAAGAGACCAACTAACCAAGAATTAAGAGAACATTCTAGGTTAAACTGTTGACAAATAAAAATTACAGATATTAAGCAGAAAGAAGAAATTCACAGCAGAGGTCTAGTCTAGCAGTGGGTGTGCATGACTAGGAGCTAAGAGAAGACCACCTAGGAGGCAGTTGGAACAATTCAGGTGTGAATGGGTGAGGATTAATGCTGAAGTGATAAAAGTTAACAAAAAAGTGTGTGGAAGAGTATTTAATTTTTTTCTGATCCAGATGACATGTTTTTAAGTATCATGAATTCCTTTTGTGATATAAAAAGTTATTTTTTATACAAAAAGATAGCAAAAATGTCTTATTTTGATTTCTCATTGGGGATCCAAAAAACAATTTACTTTTCTTTTTTGTGTTTAGTAAAGGATAAGCAGTAGATGGCATTGTTCTATAGAAAAGATTTCTCATTTTTCACTTTTAAATCACACGGCATGGAAAATTGGGTAATTAAGTATCTTTGGGGATACTTCTACCCCATAGACACATATTTTGGTTTAACATAATTTAGTTTGAGATGCAACTTTTATTTTCATTTTGAAATGATTGAAATATGAAGGATGATATATATGGCATTATGTATAAAATAATATATTCAGTAGTTAAGGTAATTTATTCTATCAAGGATTTTATGGTTACTAAGGGAAATAAACGTGTGTTATTTGGCTGTGGTCTTGTGAATGTCTCAGTACATTTGTATTGAAGAAAGCAAAATAACTGTCATCAACACATATGTGGGAGGTAGGGAAGGTCTGTAAAATCTTAGATCCCTGAGGAATGCAAAAGGTGTATGAGTGTGATTATGTTCTGTAACCTGTCCTTATTAATTGCATTCCAAAGAGTGTCCTGTGTAATTGTGGTCAGTACATAACACCAAAAGCATACAGAAATGAAAATTTACTTTTTATTTGATCCCTTTACTTGCTAGTCCCATAAAATTTTTCTTCAAAAAGAGCAATTAAGGACTTCAAAGGAAATAATTTTCCTTAGAGAATATTATGGTTTTATTGTTTTTTTGTCTTGATTATGTCTAATTCTCCATAAGTATATGGTTTAACTTATGTTTTGTTTTCTGTTGAGTTATAAGCTAAATGATACAGCATTTAAGAAAGCATTAATTTTTTAAAAAAAATTTTAAGTCATTGCCTGTAAGATAATAAGACAGTCTTTTTGATTCTTCTACTCTTAAGGGCACACATTTTCTATATTTAAAATTGGGTTTAAGATACACTTTTGTTTTTACATGTTTGGAGATTATTATAAAGTCATTACTGCTTAAATAGAACTATTATAAATACCTGGAGGAATAGAAACTGTAAATTATTTGTCTTTTAGTTACCATAAGGTCTTATAATTCTAGAGCATAGTAAGCATTCAATGTTAATGGATGCATTGCTTTCTTTCTTTAAGTATTGGTTCAAAACTTACATATTAAGATTGTTTGCCAGGAAATGTTCAAAATCTGCTAGATAACTGAGAACATTTGCCCCAAAGTACCTCTCCAGTGAGTGTCAGACAAGCCTAAGAAACTGAGGTAACAGAACTCAGGTTGCTACATGAAGACTGAGAAAAAGTCACTACTTTTAGGAACTTTGACCATGGGACCGAAAAATGATTAGAAGTCTGTAGGGTTGTGGGAGGCAATATTAGTAAAAGGTGTCAGGGTGGAAAACAGGTACTCCCGAGGGCCCCGTGTCCAGGGCAGTGTGAAAAGACGGAGGCTTTGGAACAGGAAGATGTTCTCCAAAGAGAACAGCATCTGGAGACAGGCACAACTTAGAGCTACCATCTGGCGTTACATAGTATAAACATGCCTTTAATTGTGTAAAAATAAAGAATCTGTGTTTCATGCTACTGCATTTTATCCTTTAACCCAAGCAGGATCTAGGCTTAGGTATTAGTTGTTTTTGCCTTTGTAGTATAATTTGACATATATGTATTCTCTTTTATAGTGAAGTTTAGCAACTGCAATGGAAAAAGAAAAGTACAGTATGAAAGCAGCGAGCCAGCAGACTTTAAGGTGGATGAGGATGGCATGGTGTATGCTGTGAGAAGCTTTCCACTCTCTTCTGAGCATGCCAAGTTCCTGATATACGCCCAAGACAAAGAGACTCAGGAGAAGTGGCAAGTGGCCGTAAAATTGAGCCTCAAGCCAACTTTAACTGAGGAGTCAGTGAAGGTATATTGTCCAAATATGGCTTTGGGGCTAATGTTTAAATATCAGATTTATGCAGTTTGAACTATGTACTTTGCTTCCCATCACATTAATGGACGGCCAGTCTCTGAATTTTTATCAACTTCGGTTCTTTTAAATAGTATTTTGTTGTGTTTTTAATCTTGTAAGATACGTAGGCTAAATATAGTTTAAGCAGCCAGAAATTGTATTTGAAAGGTTTGTTTATACTGTGAGATTTGTAACTTAATTTAAATTAGAAGTAGTTGTTTGTTTAAATTTCTTAGAAGCTTTACAAGCTGTTAAATATAACCACAAAATAAACAATTCTTTGCAAGATACCATCAGTCAAATTTATTAGATGAGAAGTACAGATTTACAGTCGTAACAGAAGAGCATTTCTGGCAGTGAGTGTTGGGTTTTGTCTTGCCCCTTAATAATCAAAGTAGGGGTTATGAATTATTTATACTACCAATATGACTTTTAGGAATGATAAACTCCCTCTGGTGGAAGCTGCTATGAACCAAGTTCAAATAAATGAATTACATTTCGAACAGAGTACCGTTCAATTCAACAAACATTTATTGAGCACTTATTTTGTATAAATCACTATTTTAAGAATTTTAAATAAAATACAGTAACTTAAGTTATGATAATATTTTCTGATTATTCTAGTTTTGAGTTAATTCAAAACGTGCGATGACACACTCATATATTTGGATGTCCATAAGTTTATGAACTATGATTATTATAATTTGTGTATTTATTTTACTGTGAAAGATAGAAACACATATTCATTTCTGGTATTGTAAATGTGATATACCTACCCATAATCAAATATGAATGAATATAAAAGAAGAAAATATATCATTTTTCTTTTATTCCAGTGTTGGGGTTTCATTATGTGAAATTTAATTTGATAATCTATTAAATGTTAAGGGGGCATCATGTCATTTGGGAAATGTGAAGTGAGAAACTGGTAACTAATGGAGTGAAAAGATGTTTTTGTTGTTGTTGATTCGCTATGTTCCAGCAAACTAGCTTGGATATTTGCACTGAAGCAGCAAAGGATAATGGCTAAAATGTCTACAGATAGAGGGAGAAACAGAAGAAAATGTTGACATCCAGCAGAGATTAATAACTAATGTGCAAAGTGGGTCATCTACAGCATCCATCAAGGTTGACATAGGTTTAGAATAATTACAGCATTAATTCTGTGGGATTTAATAGGGTCATAAATATTTGAGACATTCCTTAGCAGTATGTATTAAACTTCTCTTAGAATTCAAATTATATTTTAGCACATCAAGATCTAAATTTAATGTACAGTAGCACATTACCTGAACTGTGGTTTAAACTAATGAGGAATATATAAAAGGATACTATTAAATTTTGCTCAATATTAACCACTATCTAGGAAGGTTTATAGAAACTACAAATAGTTTACACAACTGAGCCATATAATAAGTTGTTTAGAATTCGGTTTCCCCACAGTATAACCCCAAAATTTTATAGTGTTTTCTGTTATTTTAGCAGAGGAACAAGGAAAGGCCTCCTCCAGACTTATTTTTTGTTCATACTAAAGTGTGATTCCTATGCCTTCAGCTATTCATTAGTATTGATGTACTTTCAGAGATATTTTCCCTAGTACTCAGAAATGTCTTGCTGTATTTTTTACACAAAGGAGATACCGGAAATTGAAGAAATAGTGTTCCCAAGGCAAGTCACTAAGCACAATGGCTACATACAAAGGCAAAAGAGAGACTGGGTCATCCCTCCCATCAACTTACCAGAAAACTCCAGAGGACCTTTCCCTCAAGAGCTTGTCAGGGTAGGGTGGCACAATTTTACCTGTTTCCATGGCACTTGGCAAATGTATGTTTTAAATACTTCTGGTTTTGTTTTTTTGTTTATGACATGTATGTACTCAAATGTTTTTGATTCTTGTTTTTCTTTGTTATCTCCTGGGTCATTTATGGGTAGAACTCTCTGTATGTCTTGGACACTATGGATTATAAAGCTTGTTCAGTTTGTGAATACCTAAGCCTTAACACCAACACACATTCCCATCCATACCATTCCTCCCCCCATCTCTCTCTCTCTCTCTCTCTCTCTCTCTCTCTCTCTCTCTCTCTCTTTCTCTCTCTCACACACACACACACACACACACACACACACACACACTAAGCTTCCCTGTCTGAAAGCTGGGCTCTCTGTGATGATCTTTGCCCTCTACAGATAGCTTCTAGGCCAAAGTAAAAATAAAGGGCAATCGTTGCTAAAAATGCCAGCACCAAGTCTTTTAAAGAAAAAAAAAATGACCTTTGATACCATTAACAGAATCTCTAGGGCAGTGCAAAACCATAGGCTTTCAAATCTGAGAAGTAAGTTTTTTCAGTACTCCAGATGCATACCACCAGATACAGGAAAAAAAAAATTACAGATATTTTTGCATGTTTCGTAAAATGAACAACCTGTTGTTTATCACCAAAGGCTAGTAAAACAAAATTGTTGTATTCTCATCTATTAAAATGTAAATGTTTCTGTATGTGATTATTTTAGCATTCCAACACATACTTACTAAAAGCTGCTTTTTAAAAAAAATAAGCTGCTTGTTTAATGTTTTATATTCTGTCTTAATGTGTGTTATATTCAATTTATTGATGAACATGACCCCTAAATAAAGGTGCTTTCTGTCTTTCTACCTTAATAGGGTATGGGGGAGGAAAAAGAAATTTTACCTTAGCTTAAAAAAAAACTCTATTTATTTGTGGATTAAGTATAAGTAGCTAATACGTGAAGATCTCTTATTATTACCTCCAAGCAGTATTGTTCAATCGGCCCTTTCTCTCTGCCTACCTCCCTTTTTCCCCTTCCATAGCCTGTTCCTCCTGTGACTGCTCATACATGGACTAAATTTTCCTGAGAGTAGTTGTATTTGGAGAAGGCAGTGAGCTTATAGTGAGTATAATGTTTGAGAGTATAAAAATATATTTTTAAATTCTTTCTTGTTTGCTTTATTATTAATGAAGAATTTTGGTGTTAGGTGCCACCTAAAAATGGTATAGAAAGTTTTGGTGGCAATGGATAAATAATGCACGTACAGAAATCTGACATCCAGTCTCAACTATCATATTTAGAGTTCCATTTGAGGACATTTCACATTATGGTCAGACAATTATTTCTTGTCATAACTGGTACAAAAAAGGTAAACAACGTTTATTTTCATTAAATTGGACACCTGTTACTATGTTAAATCGTATAACCTAGAAACTCCCAGGATAGAATCGGATTGTTTAAAAACTGCACACCGAAATTTCGACACTTTTCATTGCTCCTAGTGAGTGTTCTTTTAGATGTTAATGTTGCCCCCAGTCTTTCTGGTGATAGATGATATCTCTTTTGAAGCCTGTCACCAAGAAGCAAAGAGGAAAAACAGGCACTGAGAGAGTTACTGTGGTTTTCTGAGAGGAGATGGTGTAAGTTTGTAACTGAAAAAGGGCATGAAGTGTGATGTGCCCGGTCTCTGATGATGAGCTCATTCAGTCTCGCGTTTAATGTGATTATTTTTTTGATCCTCAGATCAGGTCCGATAGAGATAAAAACCTTTCACTGCGGTACAGCGTAACTGGGCCAGGAGCTGACCAGCCTCCAACTGGTATCTTCATTATCAACCCCATCTCAGGTCAGCTGTCAGTGACAAAGCCTCTGGATCGTGAGCTGATAGCCCGATTTCATGTAAGATTCCAACCAACTGATAATTCTGTGTATTAATATTCTGAATGTCTGCAGAGTTCACCATTGTCTCATGTCAGTCAAAAAGCCTTGATACTGAGAGTTTTAGGAAGTGGCTTTGCAGCCTTTTGGTTTATTTGAGTAATTTTATTGTTTTTATAGAATTGAGGAATGCTCTTGATTAAAAAAAAATAGGTAGTGCCCAAAAAGAACAAACAGGAAAATGAAATTGCCTTCAGGTCTGTGACTAAGAACTTATAAGAACAAACATGTGGATAGTGTCCAAAAATGTTGCTTGTAAAGTATGTAGAGGACACAACATGGTTAGTGGATGCATAGTATTCCAATCAAAGTGAATTCTCTATTCTTGTCTTACATGGCATTTTCTTTGGGGCTGTTTGTCTTTTTCTCTTACTATTATTAAGAACCTTTTTATCTATTAGGCATGTTAGTGAATGGTGTATTTTCTCTTTTTGATGTTTGTTTCTAAACATTGTGTGTAAGTTTGCCATAGTAGAAGTTCGTACTATAAAATTCACTTTTTAAAATTTTGTCATACATTCTGGCTTTCCAGACATGCTGACAAAGGCCTTCCCTGCTCCAACATGCCAGTCTCCCTAATTTCATCTGTTGTATTTACTTTTTTGCAGTTAAATTTTTAACCTCTGTGGAGTTATAATAAAAGGAGAGACAGACAAAGACCCCTTAATGGCTAGTTAGTTGTCCCAGCAGCAAGTATTGAATTAAATTCATCATCAACAAATAGTCATTAAAACTCTTAATCCCATGCTTGTGTGTGTTTGTTTTGAGATTCTTATTTAGCCCACTGATATGTCTGTTGGATTCTTGCACTTGTACAAACTTTTAAAATTATTGAGCTTTTAAAATTTCTATAGGCCGGGCTCGGTGGCTCAGCCTGTAATCCCAGCACTTTGGGAGGCCGAGGAGAGTGGATTGTGTGAGCCTGGGTTCGAGACCAGCCCAGGCAACTTGGCGAGACCTTGTCTCTACAATTAATCAAAAATTAGCTGGGCGTGGTAGCGCACACCTATAGTTCCGGCTACTTGGAAGGCTGAGGCGGAAGGATCGCCTGAGCCCAGCAGATCGATGCAACAGAGTGAGACTCCAACTAAAAAAAAAAAAAAAGAAATTCAACAGATTCCCTTAGATCTAAGCAGACATATAGACATATAAGCATATAAGAATTTTAAACTATTTTAAGCACTGAGTATTAGTCAAGGCTCTTTCCTTCCAAAGAGTTTGTTTCATCATCACATTCTTTTAAAACCTTTAAAGGAATCATTTATTTATTTATTTATTTATTTATTTTGAGTTGGAGTTTCACTCTATCGCCAAGACTGGAGTGCAGTGGCCGCTCCCGGCCACTGCAGCCTGGACCTGCTGGGCTCCGGCGATCCTTCCGCCTCAGCCTTTCGAGTAGCCAGAATTACAGGCACGCGCCACCACACCCGGCTGATTTTTCTATTTATTGTAGAGATGAGGGCTCGCCAAGTTGCCCAGGTGGGTCTCGAACCCGCGGGCTCAGACAATCCACTCACCTCAGCCTCCCAAAGCATGGGGTTACAGGCTGAGCCACCGAGCCCAGCGGAATCATTTATTCTAATGCTTTTTATATTGTTCTAAAACACAGAAAAGTAAAACTTTCAAACTTTCATAAGGACAACATATTATTAATAGAGAAACTTGGTAAAGATAGCATACAACAGACCAGTCGCTACTTAGACTAGTACCTAATTTATATAAGAATACAAATAATAAAAAAAATCAATCCCCTAAACTCTTAGGATCTCTTTCTATTTTATTTCATACTATTTGAATTCTTGTGGTTAAAACTCAAGAAATAAGTATATTCAAGTCAATTTGGGGGTAAATAATTGTTCTCTAAATGCTTGCTACTTGCACATTAAAAGAGTAATACCTATAACAAAATAGAATTAATTGTAGAATTGAAAGTATTATGATTCAGTATTAAGATTCAGTATTTTATATAATTATAAGTATAATTAAGGTTCAGTATTAAGAATCTATTAATATAATATACTATATTAAATAAGTCAAGAAAAAAGGATAATCTTTATAGGTGTTAATGGCTAGTTAGTTGTCCCAGCAGCAAGTATTGAATTAAATTCATCATCAACAAATAGTCATTAAAACTCTTATCCCATGCTTGTGTGTGTTTGTTTTGAGATTCTTATTTAGCCCACTGATATGTCTGTTGGATTCTTGCACTTGTACAAACTTTTAAAGTTATTGAATTAAATATATGCTGTTTCATGTGTTTAATAACCTTTAAATAAAAAAAGTTATGTTGATGCTTCTTTTAATTTGATAGAGAATAGCCAACAGAAACCAATAGCCAGCATCAGACTTAACAAGAAAAGCATTCCAGTTAAAAAGAAACAATTCAGTGGAACATTACACAGCCATTGAAAAGAATGAAATGGACCTCAGTGTGCTGGATGAAATGATTTTGAAGATATTCTGCCAAGTGTAGCTGAGTGATTATGTTTTTTTAAAGAAAAATAATATTAAATTTCTAGAAGAATACCTAAAAATCTGAGACCTGGGGCTGGATAAAGGAACAGCTATCTTTTTTTTCTTGTTTTTTGTTTTTTTTTTTTAGTTGGAGTCTTACTCTGTCACCCAGGTTGGAGTGCAGTGGCACACTCATGACCACCCCAGCATCAACCTGGGGAGCTCCGGCTATCCTTCCACCTCAGCTTTCCAAGTAGCCAGAACTACAGGCATGCACTACCACTCCCAGCTAATTTTTGATTAATTGTGGAGACGAGGGCTCACCAAGTTGCCTGGGCTGGTGTCGAACCCACGGGCTCAGGCAATCCACTCGCCTTGGCCTCCCAAAGTGCTGGGATTAGAGCCTGAGTCACCAAGCCCAGCCAATAGCTATCTTACATACTTTATTTTTAATGTTTATGAGTGACTTTTACAATTAGGAAAAAAGAAAAGCCCAGTGTCAAAATTTCCTATGTACACTTAATTCTTTCTAGATTATTTTGTTTCCTTCATCTCTATGACTACCTTGTGCTAGTCCCACAATTTAAATTACCCAACTTTGTTATCTCTACTGGTTTAGCAAAAGGATTTTGGAGCTGGACAAAACTGGTTTGGGATGTGAGTCTTGTCAGCAGAGCAATGACCTTCATAAGTTTCCTAGCCTTTCTGAAGATCAATTTTCTCATCTTCAAATGCTGAGAATTTCTGCTCTACTCTTTTGTACGTAGATTAAAGGAATTAAAATCTATTATGCTCTGAGCACAATGCCTAGCACATAGTAAATGGTGGCTTTTGCCACTATATCTTCTCTAAGTATATGGACTCAGACTAACTTAAATTTTGATGGGAAGAACAGATTTTGTTTTTTAGTTTATTCTTGTTATTTTAGTACCATTGTGATGATATGTTTTATCTCCTCACAGACACAAATCTGTTCAATAGTTTTGTTTTCTAATTACTTTTGCAGTTGAGGGCGCATGCCGTAGATATTAACGGAAACCAAGTGGAGAACCCCATCGATATTGTCATCAATGTTATTGATATGAATGATAACAGACCTGAGTTCTTACACCAGGTGTGGAATGGGACCGTTCCTGAGGGTTCAAAACCCGGTAAGTCTGAAGACGATACTGTGGAGATGACTTGAGGCAGTGTAGTGTAACCGACCCTGTTACACAAGGGAGAAGAGGAGAAACCACATGAGCCTTTTTGTATCATTTTCTCATTCATAATGCTTTAGTGGAAAAGGAAGTTAACTTGGGGAAAAATAACTGTATCATTTTCTCATTCATAATGCTTTAGTGGAAAAGGAAGTTAACTGAAGAGAAAAATAGAAAAATATCTTTCCTACACCCCATAATGATTTTTCCCACCTTTGAAAACATATGCACTACAGAATTTGATTCCATCCTATAGAATCTATAGGAACATTTCATTCTGCTTTAGTTGATACAGTCAGTACAGTTTGAAAATGAGCTCTGGAAGACAAGAGGCTTTCTGTTTACGAAGTACAGATTTAACCACATGAGACATGGCAACTACTAAATGCAGTCGGAAAGTCTTAAAGATACTTGGTGCCGGCCGGGCTCGGTGGCTCAGCCTGTAATCCCGCGCCTTGGGAGGCTGGGTGAGTGGATTGCCTGAGCCGGCGGGTTCGAGACCCGACTGGGCAAGCGAGACCTCATCTCTACAATAAATCAAAAAATTAGCCAGGCGTGGTAGCGCGCGCCTGTAGTTCCAGCTACTTGGAAGGCTGAGGCGGAAGGATCGCCGGAGCCCAGCAGGTCGAGGCTGCGGTGGGAGCGGCCACTGCCCTCCAGTCTGGGCGACAGAGTGAGACT
>CAUYQG010022515.1:0-12554 GCA_963574415.1 Tarsius wallacei
GATATAAGAATGAATAGTAAAGTGTATATGACTCCTATAGAAAGTTATATGACTCCTAGAGAAAGAATTGGAATTCTTTTTTTTTTTTTCGGTTGAAGTCTCACTTTGTCATCCAGGCTGGAGTGCAGTGGCACGCTCACAGCCACCCCAGCATTGACCTGCTGGGTTCTAGCAATCGCTCAGCCTCAGCCTTCCAAGTAGCCAGAACTACAGGCACACACTCGCCTCGGCCTCCCAAAATGCTGGGACTACAGGGTGAGCCACCAAGCCTGGCCCAAGAATTAGAATTCTAACAAGAATGAAAATTTGTGGCCGGGCTCGGTTGCTTAGCCTGTAACCTCAGCGCTTTGGGAGGCCAAGGTGAGTGGATTGCCTGAGCCCGCGGGTTCGAGACCCGCCTGGGCAACTTGGCGAGACCTCGTCTCTACAATTTAAAAAAAATCAGCCAGGCATGGTAGCGCGTGCCTGTAATTCCGGCTATTTGGGAGACTGAGGCGGAAGGATCGCCGGAGTCCAGTGGGTCGAGGCTGCGATGGCCAGGAGTGTGCCACTGCGCTCCAGTCTGGGCAACAGAATGAGACCCCTACTCAAAAAAAAAAAGAAAATTTGTACATCCAGGAGATATCGAATGGCTGTTGGGTATTGTAAGAACAACTAAAATGATTGTTGATCCCAGGGTATTATAATTTTACTTTGTAAAAAAGAATACATTTCTTTCTCAGGCCACTGCCGAAGATGGCAAAGGAACAGGTCCTGGTGCTGGATGGTCGAGGCCATCTCCTGGGCTGCCTGGCAGCCATCATAGCCAAGCAAGTACTGCTGGGCTGGAAGATGGTGGTCGTGTGCTGTGAGGGCATCAACATTTCTGGCAATTGTTGACTGCCATATCGACAAAAGGGATGTAAATATGTTTTGTTTTGTTTTGTTTTGTTTGAGTTAGGAGTCTCACTCCGTCATCTAGGCTGAAGTGCAGTGGCAGGCTCACGGCCACCCCAGCATTGACCTGCTGGGTTCCGGCGATCCTTCTGCCTCAGCCTTCCGAGTAGTCAGAACTACAGGCACGCACTACCACGTCCGGCTAATTTTTTTATTTATGTAGAGATGAAGCCTCGCCAAGTTGCCCAGGCTGGTCTTGAACCCCTGGGCTCAGGCAATTCTCTTGCCTCTGCCTCCCAAAGTGCTGGGATTATAGGCATGAGCCCCCACACCTGGCTTCATTACTTTTTACTAATGGGTGCAGCTTACCTACCCAGATCTTCTTTGGTGACAGATTCCTCCAATAAATATTCATCAAGTGTTCTAATCTGTGACTACCATATTGACAAAAGGGATGTAAACATGTTACATTCTCAGCTACCTTTAAAAAGTGAATATTGGCTAGGCACGGTGGCTCACATCTATAATCCCAGCACTTTGGGAGGCCAAGGCAGGAGGATTGCTCGAGGTCAGGAGTTCAAGACCAGCCTGGGCAACATAGTAGGACCCCCCCATCTCTACAAAAAATTAAAATAAAAAAGTGAATATTAATACATATGACTCATATCTATATTATTCCTTAAGGGAAAAATGGGATTTTAATGTGAGAATATTCAAACATCTAAAGGGACTGAATGGCTACTGGGTATTACTGAGGTGACTGAAGGAACCTGGAGTCTTTTGAGGAGCTGTGGCTTGCACACCTTGCAGCATTTAAGTGACATGCCTGCCTCATCACATGCCATCATATGATTTTTAAGGAGGTAGGATTTGTCATAAACATATACTGATACATTATGCTCTGTGCTTAACATAACGTAACAGACACTATCCCAATAACATTTAAAAAAATATGTTTATGACTCAGCGCCCAAACAGGCAATTCAGAGAGAAGGACGGTTGGGGGGAGAGGGCAAGAGCTGCTGTGTTTATTTTGCTACAGTCAATTTATTCTTTTTTCACAGAGTTGCTTACTTGTAACCTTGAATCTCCAACAGTAAGCTCAGCCACAGATCTCGGCTGTTTACAACCTGTTGCCATTTAGCAGTATAAAGCATGTTTATAAATAAAAGCAGACATTTTCCATTTAGTTACATGACTTTCTGTGGGGGTTTTGGGGTGGACTTCTCAATGTGCATCCCACCCCCAGATGGTAAATCTAAGACATTTGGGACAATCCCAGCCCCCTGGTCTGATGGGTTGCACATGTGATCTGGTTCTCACCAATGGAATGTGAGGGCCATCGGCAGAGAGACGTCCAGGAGAAGCTTCCCCTCCTGAGAGAGCCACAGGAAGGGACTGTGGCTATCCTGCGGCCAGCTGGATGAGAAAAACTCCAAGGATGGCCTGATGAAGAGAAGGAAAGACATGGGTCTGTGTTGACTCAAGCTGCTAACTCAATTAACCCTGAAGCTCGCCCTACAGCAGGACTTCTATTTATGTGGGGAATCATACATTTTCTTACTGTTTAAGCTTTTTGAGTCGAGGGTTCTATTACTTGCAGCTGGAAGCATCCTCACTGATAAACCGCTCTTATGAGGAGTGACTCATGGGGAAATAATCCTCCCAGCTTCTGATTAACTCTGGCCTCTAGAGATAATTATCTGGGCCATCAGATATATAAAAATATGGAGGTCAGGAGATTAAAATTATAGTGGTTGCTTTTAGGGAGAGGGTGGGGAAGGTGACTGGGAGGGGGCCTGAGAGGGGCTTCTGGAATGCTGGTAAATTCTTGAACTGGGTGGTGGTTCCATGCATGTGTTTACTTTAGGATAAATTCACTGAACTGTACACTTAGGATTTGTGTACTTTTCTGCATGTAAGTTCGACTTCAATTTTAGAGGTTTATTTAAAAAGTATTATATCCTAACCAGAACTCCAAACAAATCGTTTATATCTTGACTGGAAGGATATGGATGGCATATCACGGTTATTTTATGAGGTAGCCAAATTAAGCTGTAGAATATGCTTGCTTTCCTTTCTTTTTCCGTTTTTGAGACAGGGTCTCGCTCTGTTGCTCAAGCTGGTGTTCAGTGGCATGATCCCAGCTCACTGCAGCTTTGACTTACGCCTCAAGCAATCCTTCCGCCTCAGCCTTCTGAGTAGCTGGAACTATAGTGCATCACCACACCCAGCTTTTTTGATTTTTTTGTAAAGACATGGCCTTGCTATGTTGCCCAGGCTGGTCTCAAACACCTGGGCTCAAACAATCTTTCCTCTTTAGCCTCCTAAATCACTGGGATTACAGGCATTAGCCACCATGCCTGAATATGCTTTCGTTTATAAACTCCCAGAAGATCATTGTAAAGCTTTCCTATCACTAGTGTGTGGCCAGCCCACTCTTACCTCAGCCAAAATGTTTTCCCTTCTGGTTTGGATGGAAGGGCCTCAAAACCTTGCAAATGAAGGTCTTCATCATTTTTAGAATCGAATCACAATATTAAAAACTGACAAGAAAAGAAGGGAACAGTAAAAACTAACAGGTTGGTGTCTATACATGGAAGGTTTTGTCCAGCAATGTTCTGAGAGATTTTAGTTATGGAAGGAAAACTCTAAGAAAACCACTGGGTTTAGAAGAGGGCAGTGATGACCCTCATGCAGCCTAGGTTATTGAGACCTCTAGTTCATCGAGGAAGAGATATGACACACTTAGTTGTTTGTGGAAGAAGAATATATGAGCTTTGGGGACCAAAGTATCCAGAGAAAAGTCTGGTTCTATTAGAGAAAACCTAGCCAAGGAAAGATACCATAAATCATACCTTTGAGAATGGAACTGGACATGTGCAGGCAAGAACCTGGGAATACCAATCTTCATGAGGAGGAAGATTTGTAAAGGAATCACATTGTGCAACTGAATGGGAAATATGGCTGCTTGGTGGTAAGGTTCATGGAGTGCTCGTTCTTTAGAGATGCAGGGCTCTGTCCAGTTGAGCGGCCACCTGGATCCACAGAGCTGGAAGCTCATAAGAGGAAAATGGAGACATAATTGTATATTTATGTTCCATCTAACTCTTCAAGGTGCTTTCATATTTATGTTCTCTTTACAACCTTTTGAGGCAAGTTAGATTTTTTTTTTTTTTTAGTTGGAGTTTCACTCCATCGTCCAGGCTGGAGTGCAGTGGCAGGCTCACAGCCACCCCAGCATTGACCTGCTGGGTTCAGGCGATCCTTCCGCTTCAGCCTTCCAAGTAGTCAGAACTACAGGCACGCACTACCACGTCTGGCTAATTCTTGATTTATTGTAAAGGTGAGGTCTCACCAAGTTGCCTGGGCTGGTCTCGAACCCATGGGCTCAGACAATCCACTTACCTTGGCCTTCCAAAGTGCTGGGATTACAGGCTGAGCCACCAAGCCTGGCTAAGTTAGATATTTTCGTAAGACCAACAATGACCAAGGGGACAGGCTTTAATAGAATCAGACCCACCTGGGTTGGAATCCAGGCTTTGTCTTATCAGTGGGGTGGAACTGCATGATTTACTTAGCTGGTCAGTCGCAGTGGATATTTGATAATGTCTGAAGACAGTTTTTTAAAGACCCTGGACAACATGCTGAATGGAGACATTTTTATTGGCATCATTGGAGAGATATTGTTGGCATCTAGTGAACAGAGATCAGGGCTGCTGCTAACCATCCTATAATACACACGGTATGCCACCACCTCCCCCCTGACAAATAATTGTTGAGCCCAAAAAGTCCAGAGTGCCTCTTTTGGGAAGCTGGGCTCTATCTGATCCTCAGTCTTTTCATCTGTAAAATGGGGGATATAGACATTACCTCGTTGGGCTGTGGTACATATTAGATTAAATCACAGTTGATATTGGGTTTTCTGTTCTGCCCTCCTTTCCCTTCCCCGCCTATCCTAGAAACTTTTCTCTTAGAACTATACACCTCTGTGGAATTATGGAATTCGAGTTCTGGGGACTGAGTGCCAGCGACATAGTCCCCATCGAATTCCATGATGGGTATCCCAAGCGCACTTTCTGTGGGATGTGACTCTGCTCCTTTGCCACAGTTGATTGGATCCAAAGTGGACACTCGATCCAAACTATAGCGGTAAGAATCATTTCTCCGAGGAACTTTCATTTGTACTGAGAAATTCCGGGTTCAGTCTAACTAGGGTCTTAAATGGAGAAGATATAAGTCTGGGAGTTGTGGGTTTTCTCACAGGTGAACTGAGATACAAAGGTGAACTGAGATACAAAGACAACCATGTATAGCAAGAGAGGAGAATACAACAGTTAAGTGCAGAAAGGCAGCAATAAGACATGGAGTCCCCAGGGCCCTTTCCCTGGCTGCTGCACTCTGTCTTTAGGTTCTGCAGTCCTTTTCTTCATCCTCATAATACTTTTTGCCTAAGTTGGCTTCAGTTACTTGTTTCTGCCAATGAGACATGTCTTCCCAAGAGACATAATGACCACTGATAACATATATAAAAGTGCTTAGCATGAGCCCTAGAAATGGTAAGCCTTGGCTAAGCGACAGTTATTATTATTCTCCCCATTTTAGAGATAAGAAAGTTGAGGCAGAGGGTTTTAATAACATGTCTTGTATGACACAGCTCTTTAAATGATAAACCTGATCCAGGATCCAGGTCTTCTGACACCTAGACCTGTGTTCTGTTTTGTTTATTCTTTGAATTGTGAAATAAAACTTTTAGAACAGGGCACAAGTTGGTGAGTGCCTATATTCAGTTACAAATAATTCAAAATGAACTCTGATGTATCCGTCACCCAGGAGAACTGGAAAATTGACCATGACCTGGAAGACCTTCGTGTGCCTTTCCCTGACATATCTCCCTCTCTCCCTGACGGAAGTAACCGATATCCTGTTTTTTGTTATAGTCATTTTATTAGTTTTCCCACCTACATTTGCTACCTCAAACCATGTGACTTAGTTTTGCTTGTTTTGGAACTTTTATATAAATGAAATAATAATGTATACATTTCTTTCAACATGGTTTGTAACATCCATGCTGTTATGTGTAGCTGTAGTTCATTTATTTTCTTGGATGTATTTTTTATGTTTATTTCTTTGTCCACAATGTATTTACCCAATCTACTGTTGATGGACATAATAATAATCCATTTTTAGCCAATAATACTACTATGACATTCTTGTATATGTAGCCTGGTTCATATGTGCAAGAATGTCTCCTGGACCTAGCTCTTTGAGGCTTTCTTTTTTTTTTTTTGTGAGTTGGAGTCTCACTCTATCACCCAGGCTGGAGTGCAGTGACATGATCACGGCCACTGCAGCCTCAGCCTGCTGGGTTCAGGTGATCCTTCTGCCTCAGCCTTCCAGGTAGCTGGAGCTACAGGCACGTGCCACCGTGCCTGGCTAATTTTTAAATTTATTGTAGAGATGAGGTCTCACGAAGTTGCCCAGGCTGGTCTCGAACCCATGGGCTCAGGCAGTCCTCTCATCTCAGTCTCCTAAAGTGCTGGGATTATAGGCGTGAGCCACTGCGCCCAACCTAATTTTTAAAAATAGAGTACTGTGTTTTTAATTCTCAGTGAGTTCCACAGTACGACCCAGTACTTTCTTTATCCTGTGGTTCAGTGTATTGGAAACGAACCCAAATTGACAAGAATGTGGAGCAAAGAAAGCCTCAAACAGGCTGGGCATGGTGGCTCATGCCTATAATCCCTGCACTTTGGGAGGCCGAGGTGAGAGAATTGCCTGTGCCCATGGGTTCGAGACCAGCCTGGGTAACTTGGTGAGACCTCATCTCTACAATAAATCATAAAATTAGCCGAACATGGTGACATGAACCTGTGGTTTCAGCTACTTGGAAGGATGAGGCGGAAGGATCGCCTGAGTCCAGTAGGTCGAGACTGTAGTGGCCATGAGTGTGTGCCACTGCACTCCAGCCTGGGTGACAGAGTGAGACTCCAACTCAAAAAAAAATTAAAATTAAAAATTTTAAATTGCCTTTTCTCTACAGACTTGCCGCGTGGTGGCAGCAGGCACGGCCTAGACACGAAGAATGATGCCGGCGAGTTGGTGGACCTGTATGTGCCGCGGAGATGCTCTGCCAGCAACCACATCATCAGTGCCAAGGACCACGTGTACATCCAGATGAACGTGGCCGAGGTTGACAAGGTTATGGGCAGGTTTGACGGCCAGTTTAAAACCTACGCTGAGGGGCCATTCTCAGGATGGGCGAGTCCAATGACTCCATTTTCCGATTGGCTAAGGCCGATGGCATCGTCTCAAAGAACTTTTGACTGGAGAGACCATGGGTGTGGAACATTTGTCATAAATAGTGAAAACCTCAAAAAATAAAATTAAAAAAATTAGCCAGCAGTGGTGGCATGTACGTGTAGTCCCAGCAACTCAGGAGGATGAGATGAAAGGATCACCTGAGCCAAAGGAGGTGGAGGCTGCGGTGAGCCACGACCGTGCCACTGTACTCCAGCCTGGGTGACAGAGTGAGACTCCAACTCAAAAACGACGACAAAATCCCCATACATTAAGTATCTAAGACATACAGAACTTCCTAGCATGCCATGGTCAGTGAGTCAGGCGTGGCCCCTGTATAGGCCAGAACCATTGTCAAGGGCCTGGCAGGTCACATTCAAAAAGGTTCACTGAGGAGACTTTAATAAGAGACTGTTTGGAGATGTGTGAGCACGGTCAAGGAAAACACTGGTTGAAGGCTTGATGAAGCATCAGGGGTTGTGACGATGGCTGCCATTCGCGCGTGAGCCTGAAAGAGCAAGAGGAGAAAGTGATTACAGGAACCCAGCAGGAACGGCAGCAGAGGGCTGCAGGCAGGGGCCATAGCAGGGAGGGAGCCACCTGGCTTCATTGTCCTCTGCTTTCTCGTGGCCTGCTTGTGCTTTCCAAGGAAGGAAGCCAGTGGGGTTGGGAACTTGGGCCATCAGTGGCCAGCAAACATCTCGTCTGGTAAGCTATGGTCATGCACATGCATGAACCTGGAATCTGCAGAAACCTCCAAGGCACGGTCCATGTCATTCAGCCCTCTGAGGCCTAGGCAAGAGGGGAGATGGTGGGAGAGTGAGTCTGGAGAAGCCAGTGGGCACTGTCTAGCTGTCCAGATCCTCATGGTCTCTGCATTTCGAATGGAGAGATGGGCAGAAAAATAAATAACTACAGAATGTAATCAGTAAACAGGCTGATGTGAGCATGACGCGCGTGGGTGGTGGGAGTACTTCAGATCTGGTGCCTGGAAGGGTCTCTCCAAGGAGCAGGTGCTGTTTAAGCTGAGACCCAAAAGATGAGTCTCTGGGTGATGAAGGTGCCGCTTACTAAGATAGGGAAGCTTGGAAGAGAAACAGATTTGGAGGAGGAAACCAAGAATCCTCTCTGGGGTATATTAAAGATAGAACATATGCAAACATAGAAAAATAACAACTTGAGGTTGAGTGAGAATCCCTGGGGCTCACAGAGAGGTTGAGCTGGAGAGGATGGCTGTGGGCTGACACCCAGGGCCTGCCTCTCGGAAGCCAGGAGTGTGTGGACTGCGCCCTCCCTGGAGGTTACACTGACTGCTGGCGCAGCATGCTGGCTCCGGGCCTGCTTACCCGCACTTGGGGCTCCTTCCAACGTTTATTGGGACCTCTGCCACGTTCCAGGTCCTCCTCTTACAAAGGCAAGAAGGGCCAGGGGGAGGGAGTGTCCCCAAACACCAAAAGTGACACAGCCTTAAATACGCAGGCGCCTCAGTCTGATAGCAGGGGAGGTCCGGGGGAGAAAGATGGGCTGACCAACCAGGAAGGGTCCAAAATCGACTTAGAAAAGCACCAAGGCCCATTATTAATACTTTGATGCCCCAAAGCATCAAGAGGGAAAGCAGGCCCAAGATCCTGGCTGGAACCAAGTCAAGAGAGCAGGAAGGAACACTGGACCCTGCACACGGCTCCTTCTGCGGTGGGGCTGCAGCATCTCTGTCCCGGCATCAGCCAGAGCCCATCTTCTGGGTGCTTCTAGCCTACACAACTAGGCACATCATGTATTTTCTTCCATCGAGGTCTCTCCCCTCTGGCTCCATGCCTAGCCAGTTGCCCACAGACTGGAAAACAAAGGCTCGCTGCCTTCCCTGGAGACCTGGGCTTAAGGGATGGGCCTTGGGCAGGCTGGGCGGATGCTCTGTTGATTTTTTTTTTCCAAGTGCAGAGAATGTGACAGCCAATTCCTGTTGGAAGTGGCTTTTGTTTTCTTTGGAGCATGAAGCACTTTTCCTTTCTCGTGATTGTTTCAGTTCAGGTCATGTTTAGGATGGAGATGATTTGCTAGCCTAATTCCATGCCTTCCAGAGCCATGCTTCTTAGCCTTTTGGGACACAGATCCTACTGCAAACCTGATAGAAACTTTGGACCCTCCCTCTAAAACACACACACACACACACACACACACACACACGCACACACATGCACACACGCATACACGCACACATATGCCCCAAATTAAACATTTGATATCAATCCTAGCAGATTAAGATCCCTTGGGTTAAGGAAGATGAGTCCTTCCTACCCTTCCTCACCTTCCCCCAACACCCTGCTCTAGCTTTCTTTTCAGTCGAGATCTTAAAATTCCCTTTCCTTAGCACTCTGCAAGGGCCAGCATTTCTCGTCTGGCTCCTGCCTGAATTAATCCCACGTGTCCAGCCCGCTGAGGAGCAGAAGCCCTTGCTAGCTTCAGGCTGCCTCTGGTCGGAGGCTCTCTTCCAGTGGCACTCCAATTTTTTGGCAGAATATTCCAGTGGGATTTGTAAAACCTTTGTCTCATCCATGTCTCTTTGTTACGGAGGGGCCAGGCAGTGGGAGTCTCGGCAGATTGAAGAGGAGGTGACACAGCTTTGGATGAAACTCTAAGGAGACAGGCGTTGTCTGGTTTTGTTAAATTCCAGAAGCAATTCACTTTGCCAAAAATACCAAAAATAAAAGAACTGTCTAGACACATGTTAGACGCTCGAATATGAAGAGAGACCTGATCCTGAAGGTCATTGACTTATGACACTTCAATGGTGAGGCAAATAGGGCTCGATGGTTGAACAAACATGTATTGAGTGCCTGCCATGTGCCAAGGACCCGGGGAACCCAGTGGATGAGACACATAAGGCACAAGGTAAGTTTAGGTAGCTCGAGTGCAAACAGGCACATAAAATAGGGTGAAGTGATCGATGTGATGGTGACAGGGACGTGATCGGAGATGGGCACAAGAAAGCAGGATTGGAGCTGGAACGTCCATTGGGAGGAGGCAAGCGAGCTCCAGACAGAGGCAACAGCTGCTGCAGAGGTTCTGAGGCTGAAACAAGCTGGCTTACTTGAGGAACAGAAAAGCACGTGTGACCAGTGCAGAGTGAGGCAGGGAGACGGGCGTTGAGATGGGAGAGGTAGGCGGAAGCTGGGTCACGCTGGGCTATGCTGGCCGTGGGAAGGAGTTGGGATTTTATTGGAAGTGTGATGGGAAGACTATGGAGAATGTAGAGCGAGGGCTCTTTTGCATTTTTAGAACAGGCCTCCGCGAAAGAAGTGTATTTTGGGAGTGAAAGGGGGACCTGTGGGAGGCTGAGGAGTGGGCCAGTGAGTGGGGTCAGGGTGCCTCCGGCCTCTTTGGTGGCACTATGGATAGAGAGACAGTGATCGTTTTTCAGGTGAGCATGCCCGCCACAGACAAATCCATCTGTAATACAATAAGTTGCAAATGCACAGTGATTAAGATCCCATAGACACTTCTGCTTCTGCTTAGTGAATTTCCGAAGGGCCATCGTTATAGGGCTGCTCCCAGTTCCATGTTTCCCATTCCTGCCCTTCCAGACAAAACAAAAGTGCAAACAACAAATCCTCCTTTAAGAGACAGTTGTTTGACCGATCTTTTCACTGTGGAACGTTAATCTCCTTGGCAGGCAGGAGGAGGGAAGGATTGCTGATAGGTATTAAGTGCCAACTGCATACCTTGATCTCATCTCATCCCACAATAACCCTACAAAGCTCATGTTATTAGCCTTGTTTTTTGTTTTTTCTTTATTTTTTGAGATGAGGAAACTGAAGTCCAGAGAGGGTAGGTAAATTGCCCAGGGTCACATAGCTGACAAGTGACAGAGCTGGGATCCAAACCCACACCTGTCTGATTTCAGTTCGTTCCGCATCATCCCTGGCTGGTGAGACCAGTTCAGCACATTGAGAAGACCTTAATAACCCAGAGGCTCCTGGGATTTCAGCTACTCCTTGGATAAAAACTGGTCTCCTTTAGGGGTGCACTGGTTTTTTCAGACCATGAGAGTGTGCTAAGTGCAACAATGTTTAAGAGTAGCCTTTTTTTTCTTTAGTTGGAGTCTCACTCTGTCGCCCAGGTTGGAGTGCAATGGCATGCTCACGGCCACCCCATTGTCGACCTGCTGGACTCTAGCAATCCTTTCTGCCTCAGCCTTCCAAGTAGCTGGAACTATAGAAGTGCGCTACCATGCCTGGCTAATTTTGGATTTCTTGTACAGACAAGATCTCACCAAGTTGCCCGGGCTGGTCTCGAACTTGTGGGCTCAGGCAATGCACTTGCCTCGGCCTCCCAAAGTGCTGGGATTACAGGCTGAGCCACGGAGCCTGGCCAAGAGTAGCTTTTTAAGATTTTCCGTAGTGGTCAGGTTTTCAAAGATGTCAAAGAATCTAGTGGAGAAAGAAGGAGTTTGGGTTCAGAGATAAACAGGCTCGTTAGCTACCAACGAATCAATTAGAGTGAATCTAAGCTCTCTGCCTTGACTCTTGAAATGAAAGACTGGTGGAGGCTACCAATGTATCAGGAAGACGCTCTCGGACATCAAAACCCACATGACAAAGAAGTTCTGACTGTGAATCCTGCCCCCGCTGCTTTGGGTTAGTTACTTGGTAGGAGGATTCTAGGGGGTTCCAGTGTTTCTAGCAAGTTCAAAGAAGGGCTGGGGCAGCATTCCTGGTGACTGCACATAGGAAAAGCCAAGCCCATCAGGTATAATCAACGAGCTCACCACACTCAGGGGCACAAAGAGAACTTGGCTGGGGGTCGTAGCTCGTGCCTGTAATCCCAGTACTTTGGGAGGCCATGGCAGGAGGATTGCTTGAGACCAGGAGTTTGAGACCAGCCTGGGCAACATAGCCAGATCTTGTCTCTACAAAAAATTAAAAAATTAGCCAGGTGTGGCAGTGTGTACCTGTAGTCCCAGCTACTCAGGAGGCTGAGGCAGAAGGATTGCCTGAGTCCAGAAGGTCAAGGCTATATAGTGAGCTATGATTGCACCGTGGCATTCCAGCCTGGGCAACAGAGTGAGACCTCGACTCAAAAAAGGAGAGCCGGGCTCGTGGCACAGCCTGTAACCCCGCACCTTGGGAGGCTGAGGTGAGTGGATTGCCTGAGCCCGCGGGTTCGAGACCCGCCTGGGCAACTTGGCGAGACCTCATCTCTACAATAAATCAAAAATTAGCTGAGTGTGGTAGTGCACGCCTGTAGTTCCAGCTACTTGGAAGGCTGAGGCAGAAGGATCGCTGGAGCCCAGCAGGTCGAGGCTGTGGTGGCCGGGAGCGGCCACTGCACTCCAGTCTGTGCGACAGAGTGAGACTCCAACTCAAAACAAACAAACAAAC
>CAUYQG010022516.1:0-27536 GCA_963574415.1 Tarsius wallacei
CAAAGAAACCCACACCTAAAAACACCCTAATCAAACTGTTTAAGGCCAAAGACAAAGAGAAATCCCTGAAAATCACACGAGAAAATCAACAGGTCACATACAAGGGATCCTCAATCAACAGTTAAACACTTGACAGTTGACTTATCAGAAACCACAGAAGCCAAAATGCATATTCAAAGTCCTTAAAAAAAAGCAGGTCCTCATCAAACTGAAAAGCTTCTGCAAAGCAAAAGAAACCATCAAGAGATGGGGGAGACAGCCCACAGAATGGGAAAAAACATTTGTCAACTCTATATCTGACAAAGGCCTAACATCCAGGCTCTGCAAGGAACTCAAATGTGCTGAAAGGAAAAAAAAGAGGCCAGGCTCGGTGGCTCAGCCTGTGATCCTAGCGCTGTGGGAGGCCAAGGTGAGTGGATTGCCTGAGTCTGCGGGTTCGAGACCCGCCTGGGCAACTTGGTGAGACCTCATCTCTATAATAAATCAAAAATTAGCCGGGCGTGGTAGCGTGTGCCTGTAGTTCCAGCTACTTGGAAGGCTGAGGCGGAAGGATCGCCAGAGCCCAGCAGGTCGAGGTTGCGGCGTCCAGGAGCAGCAGCCACTGCACTCCCGTCTGGGTGACAGGGTGAGACTCCAACTAATAAAAAGAAAGAAAGAAAAAAAAAAAAAAAGACTATCTCCAGCAAATTCTATATCTAGCAAAATGATCCTTAAAAAATAAAGAATGTATTAAGATAATCCCAGATAGACAAAACAGAGATAATTCATCACTAGCAAACCTGCCCTACAAGAAATACAGTCATGTGGTGCATAAGGGCATTTCAGTAAACAATGGACCACATATACACTGGTGGTTCCATAAGATTACAATGAAGCTTTTATACTGTACTTTTTCTATGTTTAGAGCGTTTATATACACAAATACCATTGTGTTGTAAATGCCTACAGTATTCATTACATTAAAATACTGTACAGATTTACAGTCTAGGAACAACAGGCTATACCACATAGCCTAGGTGTGTGGTAGACTATTCCATCTGGGTTTGTGTAAGTACATTCTATGATGTTCGCACAATGGTGAAATCACCTAACAACACATTTCTCAGAATGTATCTCTGCCAACAAGTGATGCTGACTATACTAAAGGGAGTCCTTCAAGCTGAGATAAAAAGACATAAGGCTGCTGGGCACAGTGCCTCACATCTGTAATCCCAGCACTTTGGGAGGCAGAGATGAGAGGATTGCATGAGTCAACGGGTTTGCAACCAGCCTGGGCAACTTGGCAAGACCTCATCTCTACTATAAATCAACAAATTAGTTGGGCGTGGTGGCGCACACCTGTAGTTCCAGCTACTTGGATGGCTGAGGCGGAAGGGTCACCTGAGCCCAGCAGGTCAAGGCTGCAGTGGTTGTGAGTGTGCCACTGCACTCCAGCCTGGGTGACAGAATGAGACTCCAAGTCAAAAAAAAAAAAAAAAAAAGAGAAAAAAAAGCCATAAGACTAAGTTTAATCCCCATTAAAAAATTAAAAACATTAGTAAAGGAAATTACATAGGTAAGCATTTTTTAAAAGCATAAATGTATTTTATGTTTGTAACTCTTTTCTTTCTCCCATCTGATTTTACAGACAATTGCATAAATCTGTGCTGATGGGCATACAATTTATAAATATATAATTTGAATGCAGTAGCAGCACAAGGTGGGGGGAGAATGGAACCAAGGACAAGGATTTTGTATATTATCAAAATTAAGTTGATATTAATTTGAACTAGGTTGTTATAATTTAAGATGTTAGTTGAGGCCGGGCTCGGTGGCTCAGCCTGTAATCTCAGCAATTTGGGAGGCCGAGGCAAATGGATTGCCTGAGCCCACAGGTTCGAGACCAGCCCGGGCAACTTGGCAAGACCTCGTCTCTACAATAAATCAAAAATTAACCAAGTGTGGTAGCACACACCTGTAGTTTCAGCTACTTGGAAGGCTGAGGTAGAAGGATCGCTGGAGCCCAGCAGGTTGACACTGGGGTGGCTGTGAGTGTGCCATGGCACTCCAGCCTGGGCGATGGAGTAAGAATCCAACTAAAAAAAAAAAAAATGTTAGTTGAAATCCTCAGGACATTAAGAAAATAACTTTAAAATGTATATAGTAAAAGAAATTGAAATGGTACACTATCAATATCTGATTATCACAAAACAGTAATGAAACAACAAATATAAGACACAGAGAAAACAAATAGTAAAATGGTAAACATAAATCTTACCTTATCAGTAGTTATACTAAATGTAAATGGATGAAACTTTTTGACTTAAAGGCAGTGACTGGCAGAATGTATTTTAAAAACCATGGTCAAACCACATCCTATCTATAAGAGATGCAGACACAAAATCTGTTGAAGGTAAAAGTATAAAAAAAGAAGTACCATCCAAGTGAAAACCCAAAGAGACCTGGAGTGGCTACACTAATATCAGACAAAATAGACTTTAAGACAAAAATAATTACTAGAGACAAAGTAGGATATTTATCATGATGAGTCAATCCATCAAGAAGATACAATTATTAAAAGCATATGCACCTAATAAAGCCCCAAAATATATAAAGCAGAAACTGTCAGGGAAAAAGACAGTTCAACAATAATAGTTAGATACTTAAATACCCCACAATAATGAATAAAACAACTAGACATAAAGTCAAGAAGAAATCTGGAATAACACTATAGACCAACTAAACCTAGCAGACATCTATAATTGAACACTCTCTATAACACTAGAATGTATCTTTCAAGTGCATATGAAATATTCTTCATGAATGATCATATCTTAGGACATAAAACAAGTATTTTAAAAAAAGAATTGACATCATACAGAGTATGTTATCCAACCACAATTGAATGAAATTAGAAATCAATAACAAAAGATTGTTTGAAAAATTTATAAATAGTTGGAAAGTAAATAACACACTGTTAAACAACTAAATCATTAAAACAATTAGAAAACACTGAGATTAATGAAAACAAAAGCACAACATAACAAAATGTGTGGAAAGTAGCAAAAGCAGTACTTGGAGGGAAATTTATAAGTGTAACCACCTTTACCAAAAACACCCCTCAAAACAATAACCTCATCTTCTACCTTAAGAAGCTAGAAAAGGCCAGGCATGGTAACTCTCACCTGCAATTCTAGCTCTCTGGGAGGCCAAAGTAAAAGGATTGCTTGAGCTTTGGAGTTCATGATCAGCTTGGACAACATAGTGAGATCTCATCTCCACCAAAAAAAAAAAAATTAAAAATTAGCCAGACATGGTGGTGTACACCTGTAGTCCCAGCTACTTGGGAAGCTGAGGCAGAAGGATTACCTGAGCCCAGGAGGTTGACGCTGCAGTGAGCCATGACTGTGTCACTGCACTCCAACCTGGGTGACAGAGTAAGACCATTTACTCAATAAAGAAAGAAGGAAGGAGACCAGGTGAGGTGGCTTAAGCCTGTAATCCCAGCACTTTGGGAGGCCAAGGCGAGAGGATTGTCTGTCCAGATTTGTGGGTCCAGAGGTTTGAGACCAGCCTGGGCAACTTGGTGAGACCTCGTCTCTACAATAAATAAATTAAAAAAAAAAAAACTTAGCCAGTCATAGTGACATATACCTGTAGTTCCAGCTACTTGGAAGGCTGAGGCAGAAGGATCACCTGAGTCCAGCAAGTCGAGGATGCAGTGGCCGTGAGTGTGCCACTGCACTCTAACCTGGACGACAGAGTGAGACTCCAACCTAAAAAAAAAAAAGAAGGAAGAGAAGAGAAGAGAGGAAGGGAGAGAGGGAGGGAGGGAGGAAGGAGAAAAGAAAGGCAGAAAAGAAGAAAGAAAAGAAGGAAGAAATAAGAAGAAAAAAGAAAGAGCAAAGTAAACCAAAAACAGAAAAATTAGTAAATATTGTGGCAGAAATAAATAAAATAGAGCATAGAAGAACAGTCAAGAAAAGCAACAAAATCAGAATTAGTTCTTGGAAACAATCACATTGATTCTACATGCAAATGTCCTTAAGAATGAAAGTCAGCGGCTCGGTGACTCAACCTGTAATCCCACGCCTTGGGAGGCTGAGGTGAGTGGATTGCCTGAGCCCGCGGGTTCAAGACCCGCCTGGGCAACTTGGCGAGCCCTCATCTCTACAATAAATAAAAAAAATCAGCTGGGCATGGTAGTGCGCGCCTGTAATTCCGGCTACTCGGAAGGCTGAGGCGGAAGGATCGCCAGAGCCCAGCAGGTCGAGGCTGCGGTGGTCGGGGCGGCCACTGCACTCCAGTCTGGGTGACAGAGTGAGACTCTAACTCAAAAAAAAAAAAAAAGGAATGAAAGTCCATGGAGTAGAGTGCCCATGCCCACATCTCACAATGTACAGAAAGAGTGGCCAAGGTGGGCCAGGATCAGGTTGTGAAGAGCTTTGTTTAGCACACCAAGAAGGTGGGACTTCTATGCCCTAGACTAATCTTTCTTAGATTATTATTTTTAAAAAAAAAATTTAGAGGTAAAGAAAATCCATTGAGAATCTGATGAAAGCTTTTGGTGATTTCTGCCAAAAAAAATTTTCATATATACTAAGTTTTCTTCAATTTCATAAGGCTCGTGGACCCTAGGAAAGTCTTAGTGGCTTAAAACAGCAAAGGTTTATTCCTTGCTCACGCTTCCGGTCCATAGGAGCCAAGCTGGGGACTTTCTTACTTATCCTCAATTGAGAACCCAAGCCAGCAGAGCAGTCTCCATCTGGAATATTGCTGGTCACAATGGTGGAAAGAAAGAGATTTCGGGAGAGCCTTACACTGGCAATTAAATGCTGTGGCACCTCACACTTCACTGGCCTCAAATGTCACAGGGCTCTACCCAACCGTGCGGAGACCATGACAATCCAGTCCTCTGTGCTGAGAAGCACAGAGCCAGAAATTCTTAGTGAACAGCACTAGTAACTCCCACAATGGGTATTCCACAGATGTTTGTAAAAGAAAATAACAGATGGGCAGAAGCCCCCGTAAAAGACAAGGTCATGAAGCCTACCTTTACCCTCCAAATGACGTTTTTTCCAAGATGAGGATGGGGTGAGTGAAAGCAACACTACGTCACTGAGCACACAGTTCTCCACCTTCTCTGTCACCCTGGTTGGCATCGTGCTTAGGGATGCTTGTGGCCTCTCTTCTCTCCTAGCCCCCCCTCCAGAGGACAGCCTCTAGTTGCCCTGTAGGTCACGTGCCAGCACTGTGAGAGATGGCTCTGGTAGTGTGGCAGTGGATTGCTGGCAACTGTAGGGAGATCAGGAACTGTTGAAACCAGCTCTGCTCTCTTCAAGAGCCACTTCTAGGTTAAAGAACGCTGGCATATTTCTGGTTGTTTTCTGCCTGGCTGCCCAAAAAGTTTCTCTTCGCTTACTGTTACTCCCCTTCCATCCCAGATGGGCTATTGTGGTTTGTCCTGGTCATTTCCCTTGTTTGGACAGAATACCCATCTCCAGGGTAAGTCAGGCAGGAGTCTGGAGTGTGAAATTCAAGGAGATACTCACTAGCAGGGGGAGTGCTGGCACTTGGATACGCCAAGAGTGATGCCTCCTTAAATTCTGTGCCCCAAGGCCGGGCACGGTGGCTGGCGCCTGAAATCCCAGCACTTTGGGAGGCTGAGGTGAGAGGATTGCCTAAGCCCATGGGTTTGAGACCAGCCTGGACAACTTGGCGAGACCTCATCTCTACAATAAATCAAAAAATTAGCTGGGCATGTGGCGTGTGCCTGTAGTTCTTGCTACTTGGAAGGCTGTGGCGAAAGGATCGCCTGAGCCCAGCAGGTCAAGGCTGCGCTGGCCGTGAGCGTGCCACTGTACTCCAGCCTGGGCAACAGAGTGAGACTCTGACTCAAAAAAAAAATGTTGTGCCCCCTCATATTCTCACTCATAAGTGGACCCTGAACAATTATCACAATACTATCTATAAGAAAGGGATCGGCAGTAGTGGGAAACTGCCAGGAGAGGGAGAGGCGGGGGTCAGCGGCGCATATTTCATCAATAAGGGTACCTGGTCTCAAACCAGGTGATGTGGGGACCAAAGTGAGGCCCAAACTTTACCCGTACCATGACCATTTGTACACCCAACCCTGAATTGTACTCCACATCTTTAAAATAAAAATTAAAAAAAAAATTCTGTGTCCCAGGGTGCCCTCCAAAACCTCTTGAAGCATAACCCCTTTGGATGGGGGCCTTGGCATTTGTGCTGTTACCTTGGTGATGCTGATGTCACTTCACCCTATTCCTTGCCCTGGTCCCCTCCCTCATCCCACTGACCTCTCCCTGACCCACCCAGGCCCACGTCTGCGGATGAGTCTCAACTCACGAACTCTGAAAGTCTTTCTTCTTCTTCTCCTACTTCAGTCACTGTTCTGATGTGCTCAGAACCATCAAGGGCCTTTCTCAACTGTCCTTCAGCTGGGCCCTGCCACCTTTAGACAGTTCCCAATGATGTCTTTCTCTTTCAGCCAAGTGGAAATACCCAAGTTCTAGTTGATACAGAATTCTCAGACTTACGAAGTTTGCTGGTAGTGAATTGAACCATTACTTCTATCAGAGAAAACTAGGCTAGCAAAGATGACTAAGCCCAGGTCTTCTGCCTCTCAGTTCCCCACCCTCGCCCCACACACACGCCGCACAAGTCATGTATTCACCGAACAGGCAGGCTCAGAGAGAAGAAATTCCCACTGTGGACCACATCTTTGGCCAGCGCCTGTGGAGTTCCATGTTGCTCATGATCTTCCCGTCCTACCTGTCCAGTGGACAACAATGCCAGGCCTTGTCTGCAGGTTCAGGTGGTGGTGACGAGAGAGCACAGGTCTGGGGACATGAGGAACTGAGAATGTGACGGCTCTGTGTTTCCCCCTTGATCCCATCTGTCTCCCACTTTGGCTTCGTCTCTACCAATAAGGCATCCCACAAGTTCACCCAGGCTCTATTTGTAGCAAGATCTCCCCGCATCCACAATGCCATCAGGTCCCCTCAGACGAGCCCCACCCCCTCCAAGTTCAGTTTGGGTCATCCCACAGGGGTTAAGTTTAAGCCACCACACCCTCTACTGCCATTTCACAGCCTGCTGAGGTTTCCACACACCTCTTTCCATCCAACCCTCTGGACATTGGTTCTTTCAATGAAGAAATGAATGATTCCTAAGTCTAATAGGAGAAAAACTTTAGGGAGTGAAACTTAGGAAAATGTTAGATCCGGTTAACTTATTCCTGACCATCACTGCATTTCCATAGATAGAGAACAGACCTCAAGTGACTGTTGCCATTTTACTGGCTTTGAATACAAAAAGAGGGGTAAGAGTATATTTAAAAGGAAAAGAAAAACTGTGTGGCCGCGTATGATAATCAGCCGCCTTTTCATGAGCACATTGCATTCTGAGCACTCTCTTCCGCCTTGTCATTCTAACAAGTCTAGAATCAAGGACACCCAAATAAGTATGGAGGGAGCCTCTTCAGAAGGGTCCTGAAGGGCTTGGGAGGGGCCCCACTCATCTTTCTCCCCTCCTCCTCCTCCATCTCCCCAACAAGACCCCACTGGCAAGACATTTAACCTCTCTTAGGCAAATAGAGTCATCTTGGGGTCACCTTTGCCAGCTCCCGATTCCTCACCTTCCATCCAGTAACTCAGAGTGGATGTCTCTCAAACCCACCCCCTCTCCTGCTCCATGGCCACCACCCTAGCCAGTCAGCAGCCACCCAGCTAACACCCTGTTTCCAGTTGATTCCATCCTCATCAGTCTGTACCTCCACTCCCTTTAAGGGAATCCAAAAGTTCAACTAGTAATATGGAAGGATAGAATAAATGAAAATAGACTCTTCTCTTCTGCACCCTGCTGCCTACGTAATATCTAAGAGCAACATAAATATATTAAAAAGTCTTCCATGGATCCCCATAGCTTCCCCAATAAAAGTATCCATTCACCTTCTAATGCATTCATTCAGCAAATGTTTCTTGGTTCTTACCAAGCGTCAGGCACTATTCTAGGTTCTGGTGTTACATTAATGAATAAGACAAGCAGAGCCTCTGCCCTCAAGGAGTTTATCGTCTAACTCGGTCAAGTCAACAATTCGAGGGCAGTCTCTGATGGGGGAAGGACAAGGTATCCTTAGCATGGCACACAAGGTCTTCTCTCAGTTTATCCAACATACTTTTCTACCCTCAACTTTTGTCCTCACTTTTAGCCCCACTCCATAAGCCATCCACTTCTTGTTTCTAGAATATTGCCAAATAAACCACAGTACCTTTGCTCATGCTGTTCCCTATTCCTGAGATGTCCTTTCCTCTTTAATTATTTTAGTCTATCAGTCAGTCAATACATATTTATTGAGGATGTACTACATGTCAGGCACCGGGCAAACACTGAAGACACAATGGTGAGCAAAACCAGACAATCCTTGCCCTAAAGAGCATTCTGGCTAGTGGGAGGAGACTTTCATGAATCCAAGGACCACATAAGATGCACATCTGTAACTCTGATAAAGTGCTATGAAAATGAGGTACAGGTGCTGATGAGAGCATGTACCAAAGACATGGCCACGTCTGAAGACTCAGGAAAGACTTCCCCAAGGAAGGTGGATTCAGCTGGGATCTGGGAGAAGAGAGTGTGCTCCAGACAAAGGCAATGACCAACTCCCTGCAGCAGGAGAGACAAAGCAGAGGGAGAGAGCGAAGAGACGGCCGAGCTGAGGCCGGGTGACCATGCCGGCCCGACCAAGCAGAGCCTTTAGAGCCATGGTAAAGATCGGTCCTTGTCCCCAGAGCAGTGGCAGCCATTTTTTATATACAGCCTGGAGACATGACCAGCCCACTACCATCCTTTAGGACCCAAGCTAAATACCCCTCTACCATCCCCAAGGCTCCAGGCAGCCCCACCATGCGTAGCCCCTCCCATACAGCACGCACTACATCATGGCACGTGGTGAGGGTCAACTGTGCCTGGCTCGTCAGTCGGTGCTAAGTTCTCATGAGCAGACACCCTGTCCTCTTCATCTTTGTAACCTCGACCATGAACGATGCCTGGCATGCGACAAGTGTTCCGTAAAGTTCTGTTGAATCATTCAATCAACATGTGAAGATGCCAATCTGTATTATATCCTCTCTTCTGCCATCCTGCCCAGTCAGGAAAGCTCTACCCTGTTGCCAACAATCCCCTGCCTTCCTTCTCTCCTCCACATCACCTGTCCTCCATATAGTTACCAGGGTTACCTCTTATACACAGGTCAGACCAGGCCACTCAGCTCCTTGCCATAAACCTTTGCTGATTCCCCCACTGCTAGCAGGATCAAATTCAAGTTCCTTAGGCTAATTATCCAATGCATTCATGATCCAATACCAAACTAATCCCCTTGGCCTCATGTTTCATTGCATTCTTCCCTTGGACCTCGTACCCTACGTTTCAACTGCAGTCAAAGCTCTAGAATATTCCTCAAGTCAAACAACCTCTTCCACCCCCGTGCCTTTGCCTAGGCTGTACTCGCCTACTAGAACGACCTTTCCTCGTGCTGCCTCAATTTGAAAACTACTGGTGCTTCAAGAGACAGCTCAACTGCCAACCAGTCCCGAAATGTCTCCCCTAGAACCCCAAATCCAGAATGAGTGACTCCTGTTTGTGTAGGTAGATTTATTCCTAGCACCTTGTCCAGGAGTGGCACATCATAGTCCTCAAGTAAAACAAATATAACCCCATTCTGTCCCTGCATTGCATTCTCCCTGCACCAGCCGCCATGGCATCAACAAAGAGTGGGAGGGAGCGGGAAAGCAGCCCTCTCCGGCCTGCATTCCCGGGAGGAAAGGAACACAAGGCTTCCCTTGTTCAAATAAGCAGACAAGAGAGGATGCGAGTTGTATTCTAGGAAATCATTTCTAAGCCTACAAAGAATCATCCATTGTTTCCGGTCTATTTTTCAAGCTCAGAGATCAAATACGAAGTTTATGTTTATATACTATAAATTAAAACACCCAACCCCAAACTGCTCATTTTTTTAAAGCAGTTTTTTTTACTTTGCTTAAAAGTCATTTAATTTGGGAACCTTTCAAAGTCATAGCTAAGGATATAAACTTATGAGATATTCAGCTGAGTATGGACTATGAGAATAACTCCCCACAAGGTGCTCCAATGGTGTCAATACTGAACACATAGGACATTTTTCTTCTGCTTTAATTAAGACACAAAAGAGCAGCAAAAATAATATTATTCATATGTTTGATTAAAAATAACTTCTAGCGCGTGCCTGTAGTTCCAGTTACTTGGAAGGCTGAGGCGGAAGGATCGCCGGAGCCCAGCAGGTCGAGGCTGCAGTGGCCGGGAGCGGCCACTGCACTCCAGTCTGGGTGACAGAGTGAGACTCCAACTCAAAAAAATAAAAAATAAATAAATGAATGAAAATAAAAATAAAAATAACTTCAAAAACTTCTGCTGCATGTCTGTGACAGCTGGCAAGTGTAAACCCCTTGTGACTCATAGAAAATAATTCACTTTCGCCATGTGCACCCTTCTTTGAGACCCACTTTTTTGCCCACTGGTCTTTCTTTTATTCTTCAAGACTTGCTTCCGTGAATCATCCCAAATCTCCATGCCTGTTTGCATATGGTGCAGGCTGGGCATTGTACCAAGGTCTCTGCTCTCTTGGAATTCACAATCTAACTCAGGCACACGCATGCAGAACATGAAGACATCAAAACAATCCCAGTCATATGTCACATAGCAACTACAACATAAGCAAAATGTTTTCTTCATTTTTACATCAACGTGTGAGGGGACTGTTCCTTTGAAGTTTATTCTAATCATCCTGAGAGGTTGGCAAGCCAGGGATGTCTATCTCCATGTGATTCATGACCACGCTGAGAGCAGAGAAGCTAAATGGTTTGCTCACGTTCACACTGATCAGCGGGTGATGGGGCCAAAAATGAAAGCCAGTTCTGACTATTTTCTTCTGTCCCCAGGGTTGCTTCCCTCAGTCCTGGGAAGAACAGTGAGCGAAGTTCAAAGTCAGTGCTCCTGGGAATGAGAGGTGAGTCTAGAGCTGGGATTTAGAGAGAGGCTTGGGGAACCATGCCAGTTTGGATGGGTGGGGTGGGAGTGGCTGAGAAATCCGATGATCCAGCCATGGTTGACAACGAAGGGGATTTTCAGGACCCTTTTAAATTATGGGAGAACCGAGTGGATCTGTGGCAAGATGAGGAGACGGGATAAAGTTGCAGAGCCCTGACTCTTAGTCTGGTTTCCATTTAATTTCAAAAGACATATCCAGGTGGAAAATCCTAAATGTCCCTTCAGCTTTCCTCTCTTTTCCTGCCAGGACAAGAGCAAAGTTCCCCAGGCCTGGGGCTGCATCAGCGATGCCTGGAATCCACATCGAGCTCTGCCCGTCTCATTTCTGTTCTCTGCCACTCTGCAAATCAGAGCTACAAAGCAGCTGTCACAGTAACTTGGCTAATTAAATTAGAGCCCACTGAATGCTTTATTGACCTGATGCTCACTCCAGTGAGCAGGCCTGCTTTGAAGGTGACTATATTCCAGGCTAAATAACATGGATGAGAATAAAAGAGGAGAGAGGAAAACTCCTCTCGATGCAAACACAGTCTAAAGCACAGCTGCTGGGATGTGACCTGCAGAGATCTGTCATTATGGGTTGAATCGTGCCCCCTCAGAATTCATATGTCAAAGTCCTAAATGCAGTAATCTCAGAATGTGACCTTATTTAGACAGGGACTTTTCAAGGGTGATCAAGTTTTTAAAAAGGTCAGTGGGATGGGCCCAAATCCGATGAGACTGGTATTCTTATAACAAGGGAGACATTGGACAGAGACACACAGGGTGAAGGTCATGGGAAGAGACACAGAGAAGACGAACATCCAAAAGCCAAAAAGAGAGGCCGGAGAGAGATCCTTCCCCCAGTACCCGTGATCTTGAGCTTGTACCCTCCACAAGTAAGACAATAAATTTCTGCTGTTTAAGCCATCCAGCCAGTAATATTTTGTCACCCGCAGCCTAGCAAACGAACACACTGGAGAATACAAGAGGCAGAAAGAACCCCGGATGAGGACTGTTTGTGAGAATGATGGAAGGGACATTAGTTCTAGAAGCAAACAAACCCGGATTGAGACCCTGATTTTGCTGTTATCCATTGTGTGTCCTTGGTCAAGACACTTAACCTCCCTGTGCCTTGATTTCTCATCTGTAAAACAGGGGTAATATCTTTCTCCCAGGGGCATTCTTAAGAGTCAGTGTGAAAACTCATAGGCTTTGGCTTATGCAGATCCAGGTCCCACGTGGCTCTCACCACCCGGCACAGTCGCCAGTGTGAGTTCTGACCTCCTACCAAACACTGAGGATGATGAGTTGAGTCACTTGTGCAAAATAACTAGGAAATGCACACACAATGTTTAACGACTGGCATGAGTATAAACCCTTTGTGACTCATAGAAAAGAAGTCACTTTCTCCGTGTGGACCTTTCTTTGAGACCCACTTTTTTGCCCACTGGTCTTTCCTTTATTCTCCAAAACTCGCTTCCATAGATCATCCCAAGGCTCCATGCCTGTTTGCATATGGAGCAGGCCGGGCATTGTATCAAGGGCTCCGCTCTCTTGGAATTCACAATCTAACTCAGGCACACACATGTGGAACATGAAGACAGCAAAACAATCCCAGTCATGTGTCACATGGCCAATACAACACAAGCAAAATGTTGCCTTCATTTTTATATCAGCTCGTGTGGGGACGGCTCCTTTAAAGTTTATTCTAAGCATTCTGAGAAGTAGGCAAGCCAGGGATGGCTCTCTCCATGTGATTCATGGCCACACTGAGAGCAGAGAGGCTAAATGGTTTGTCCACGTTCACACTGATCAACGAGTGATAAGACCATAAATGAAAGCCCGTTCTTCTGCCCCACCCTCATTGGGATTCTGTGTACATTATAATGATGCTTCCAACCCCTGTTCTTTGTGCCCTGCTTAATCAATCGCATCCTTACTCTGTCTCTGACTGCAGACCTCAGCTTTACACTTGAAAGTCTCTCTTCTCCATTTCTCCTGCCAAACTTGGGCCAGGAGCAGAGGGTCCATTCAGCCTGTCTCTCACCACTTCACTCACACTCACTGTATATAGACAGTCATATAGACTTCAAAAAAAAAACTACACCTTTTTTTAATTGCCTGGCTTAAAAAAAATGCTTGTTACTTAAACCCTCTCATACTTAAAAATAATAAGCGTCAGCCAGGCACAGTGGCTCATGCCTGTAATCCCAGCACTTTGGGAGGTCAAGATGAGAGTATTGCCTGAGCCCACGGGTTCAAGACAAGCCTGGGCAACATGGCAAGACCTCGTCTCTACAATAATTCAAATAAATTAGGCGGGCATGGTGGCACACGCCTGTAGTTCCAGCTACTTGGAAGACTGAAGTGGAAGGGTCACCTAAACCCAGCAGGTCGAGGCTGTGGTGGCCATGAGCGTGCCACTGCACTCCAGCCTGGGCGAGTGAGACTCTGACTCAAAAAAATAAATAAATAAATAAGCATCAGGCTGAGTGTGGTGGCTCACACCTGTAAACCCAGTACTTTGGGAGGCAGAGGCAGGAGGATCAGTTGAGCCCAGTTCGAGATCAGCCTAGGCAAAATAGCGAGACCTTGTCTCCACAACAAAATTTAAAAATTAGCTGGGCATGGTGGAGTTCACCTGTAGTCTGAACTACTCCAGAGGCTGAAGCAAAAGGATCACCTGAGCCCAGGAGGTCAAGGCTGTGGTGAGCCATGATTGTGGCACTGTGCACCAGCCTGGGCAACAGAATGAGACCCCTAACTCAATTCATTACCATCAGTAGCAACAGTAGCATCGTCAAACCAAATGGAAAACTCCCTCCAGTAGCAATAATAATACAATCTTAGAATAAAGCCCGATTTGTCCAGAATTATGGAGAAACTGGCTGCCTTGGTTAGCTGCCTATTCCATTTAAAAGTTACCCCATCAAAACTGAAGGCCAACTTTTAAAGACTCAGAATGTAAATCAGATATGCCAAACACCAAGAGCACTGGGATGGTGAGATCGCTACTTGGCTCTTCACTGGTCTTGATTTTGTAGTGTTTTGGAGACACCGTCAAGGGTCTTAGTTATTGCTGAAGGGTCCTAATAACAAGAACTGAAGGTGATGTGTGCCTCCAGGTGGTATGGATTCTTAAAACAGATCTTTGGATAGACATACAAATAGCCATCCAGCCGAAGGAAGCTCTTTTGGGACCCAAATTCAAATCTTTCTCACGCTGTAGCTCATGGCTTACTCCCAAGGATACTCCAGCTCACACCACCGAGAGAACCCCCCTTTTCTTTTTATTTGGGGTGCATCACCACACATTGTATGGGGCTGACCTCAAATCAGCCCACACGTATTCAGCTCCTCTGCCCAACTCCCAAAGAAAAGCGTTAGACACCCTTCCCACCCGTTTAGCTGGAGAACCGTCTGTTGTTAACTCTACATTGTGTGCACTGAGCTTGACTTGCTGAACACTGCAAGCGACATTCTGCGACCGCTACCCTGGGCTGCATGTTTTATATAGATCACCTTGATCTTCTCATATTCTCAGTCATGTTGTTATCCCCATTTTACAAATGAGGACTCTGCGTCTCAGCAGAGAACAAGTCAGGGGCCCACGGTCACGCGGGTAAGCGGGTTGACTGGGGTGTGACCCCACAGCTCACACTGGCACTTCACCCCTCCAGTGTGGCCTCTCTACCCATCCCTTGTCTATAAGTCCCTGTAGATCAGGGGACTGCAGCAAAAATCCTACAGAGTCAAAACGAGCTCGCTTGCAGCCTTACTTCCCCGTCCCTTTTAATCCCCACATATTCCACCCACAGCGCCTACCAATCCTACCAAGATGAGAAGACATTTTTTAAAAAAACCACAGAACTAAGAATAAGGGCTTCTGAGTAGCCCTTTTCTTCCACCTCTGAAGCAAACTTCATTGCAAATTTTAAAAGGAGGTGTTTGCCATCTTTGCTTCATTGGAAGAATGACATTATTCTCTCTCAATGAGACCATGACTTTGTCTTTATTTAAAGAAAAAAAAAAAAGCTGTCACACAGGTCTGCTTCTTCTCCTGACTGAATTACTCTTTCCTTCCTACTGCTTTGCTGGCAGAAGTTTATAAAAAAGACAAACAAAAAGCAGAAAATGAAGATTCCAGCCGAGAACGGTGGCTCGCGCTTATAATCCCAGCACTTTGAGAGGCTGAAGCAGGAAGATTGCTTGAGTCCAGGAGTTCAAAACCAGCCTGGGCAGCATAGCAAGACTTCGACTCTATAAAAAAATCAAAACAATTAGCCAGACAAGGTGGCGCATGTCTGTAGTCCCAACTACTTGGGAGATGGATGTAGAAGGATCGGCTGAGCCCAGGAGGTCGAGGCTGTGATAAGCCGTGATCATGCCACTGCACCCCAGCCTGGGAGACAAAGTGAGACCCGACTCAAAAAATAAATAAATAAAATAAAAAGATTTTATTGAGTTCTCAGAGATTTCAAGTTAAATTCTATAGGTTGATAATGTGAACATTAAATAACCAGGCACACGGGGGTGAAAAGAAACAACAAAAAAGAATTAGAAATTATGCTGCTATATGTATGTACTGCAGCACCACCCAGCCAGCTAGAAGAAGTGGCTGACATTTTTCTGAAAATTAGCAAAAAGTTGGCTCAGGGATGTGGGAAATTTCAACTCTCCAAAAGTCAGCTAGCGGTACCCCCCTACTGAAAATCAGAATGTCCGATGTATATTTAATTACCTTGCTAATAACTACCTTTCAGAAAATTGAAGAAGCAAAGAAGGAAACTTTTTATCCAAAACATCAATTAGAGGACAATTGCAAATTTCACAATAGGCGAGACAGAAGAGATGTGGCCTAGGCACAGGCCCCAGCTTTAGAAAAGCATAATTCAAAGAGCACAGAAAAAATGCCAGAAATGATCTCATGGCCACAGACTTTAAAAGAAAGACATCATACTATGGATGAAATGGGGTGTGAGGAGGGGGACTTTCAAATGGAATATCTGTCTGTATAATAAAATTTGATGATACAATAAAAAACGAGGGTATCGCTGCAGACAGAAACAGCAGTGAATTCTAAAAACAACATAAATGAGCCGGGCTCGGTGGCTCAGCCTGTAATCCCGTGCTTTGGGAGGTTGAGGTGAGTGGATTGCCTGAGCCCGTGGGTTCGAGACCCGCCTGGGCAACTTGGCGAGACCTCGTCTCTACAATAAATAAAAAATTAGCTGGGCGTGGTAGCGTGCGCCTGTAGTTTCAGCTACATGGAAGTCTGAGGAGGAAGGATCGCCGGAGCCCAGCAGGTCGAGGTTGCGGTGGCTGAGAGCGTGTCACTACACTCCAGTCTGGGCGACAGGGTGAGACTCCAAATCAAAAAAAAAAAAAAAGAGCCAGAATGAAATATAAGGCAATAAATATTTATTTTCCAGGGCACCAAATAGCATTCTGCTCCCTAAATGGCATACAGAAAGATAAAATACTATTAAAGCATATCTTTTAAGTTATTTACAACTACTAAGTTTATAGTATTTGGATAATACACTTTATGTTTAATTGTGCTTCCAGGATTCTACCCACTGTGCTTCTACAATCCTCATGTAGGCCTTACCCCTGTGCATATTCTGGCATAAATTTTAGTTCTTCTGGGTTCTAAGATGCTCCTTTCGTGTATATATCTACGTCATGTCAATTATTTCAGCCTCAGATCCACAACTATCGATGAACCCAGAGACACAGGGCCTCTTTTTCTCTTAAATAAAAGATAAATAAAACAGTGTCTTCTCATATCATACCAACTGCTCCCTTATTCCAAAGTTTCCAGAAGAGAATAGATTTCTTGTGAGTGATTCTGTCCTGACTTCCTAAGGAAAAGTAGATTACAGTCAGGACTTCAGCTGCACTGTTTTCCATTGAGAGCTTCTTGTTCAAAGGCTAGCAAAGGGGCAATAAAGTTGCCAAAGGCACAGATTTGCCTTTCAAAGAGCTTACAGTCCTTCTTGCTGTAGGTATTCTCGTAAATAAAAGCTGGTTGGAGACCAGAAGACCTAGCTCTTTCTGGCCCTGGACTTGTTGTGTTGATTAGGTCAGCTCATTTCCATCAGCTTCATTTCCTTCATCTGTAAGATGAGGATCTGATGTAAATGGTATTTAGATCTCCAAAAGAGATATGTCTCTCTTATACTGCAGTCTACATTCAAAGTTGCCTAAATGACAAGTAGCCCTCCAGACTATCAAATTTTCCTTTAGTTGGCCTTTGATGCTTACATTTTCCCCACTATATCTCTAAATGTAGATGAATTGCTTCAAAAAAATCTACTAATTCTTTCCAGCAATGTCAACTTTATAGAAGTTCTCAAATGGCTGTTTTAATATAATAAAACAAGAAAGGGTCTGATCTCTCTGGGTGAATGAAAACACTGTTTTGATCTGGTATCCAAAGCACAGGCCAGAGTGATTTTACATATAAAATCAAGGTGATTTTTTACATTCCACACTCTAGAAAGTAGGGAAGATACTTGTTCTTTTAGAACTAATAGGGACCAAGTGTTCTTTCAGAGACTACACAGAAGAAGTTTAGCCCATAGACTCATCATGACTGGAAAAGGTGGTGAACTCTCCACCTGAAAAACAAATGGGCAGCTAATAAAAGGCTCCCTGCTCCCAGGAACACGGTTGGGCTGGCTATGCCCTCAGTTTTGCAACAGAGCGTTTCAATGCAGCTTGGCACAACATGTCCTTGAGTGTCAGCTCCACCTCCAAAATGTAATGTGTCCCCTGTGAGATAAGTATCACTGTTGCCAGTATGAATAAACTGCTCTTGGTGCTTTCTATTTTTATTTCATAGTTGTGCCATACCAAAAACCACATCCTTTTAAAGATCTATTCAGCTGATGAGGGTAGGCAAACAGTTAAAATGTTGCAAAAAAGAAGGAGGTAATTGTGAATAAATATTGCCCACATTTACAAAAGCATAAACATACAAAACATATTCCTAGGCAACTGCAATTTAATATTGTTTTTTAATGGATATTAATATATTAAACATGTGACTCAATAAATATTTAAAATCAAGCTTTTACAGAAGTGTAATTAGATAGCAGAATATGTAAAATTTGAAATACAGTACCATCATTTTATATAAATGCTATTCTTTAGCAAATACTTTGTCATTTTTTTACTTTGGTTAAACAACAAGTTTTTTAAAGATTATCTTATTACATGTATCTTTACTCTTGTACAAATGGACAACCTATAAAAAAGGTTTTAAAGTCCTATAAAATTGTTTTCACTGCTGGGTATATTCATATGTGGAGGGAGTATACATACATACATATATAAAACCAATATTAGAGGAAAATAGATTGACTATTTGAATAATTATTTTTATTTAATTCACACTCGCTTTCTGACGTAAGATGATAGTATAAACTTTTTAGTTTTGTACCTTGGTTGATCAAGGTCACATACTCATATTTCCAATATAAGGTTTGCTGATATTTAAAACAACAAATCATTACTGAGAAGCTTTTCCTCTGGGGAAGAGATTATAATGAACTCCTGTTCTCATCCCTAAATAAACCAGAACCCTAAAACTTGCCTGAAATATTATTTCTGTCCATCAATTAAGTAATGATGTGATATTTGTACAATTTGACCAAACACAGACCAATATCCATGCATATTTAATAAAATTTCCCTCATTCTGATAGTTCTACTATGACTTTGTCTTAAAATCTTCATAAGAGAGAGGATATCTGAAAAAATGCATATTAAGCCATTGTAAGCAAAGTGTTTTTCAGAATGTAGGGAAAAAGTTGTTTTATGATTTTTTATTGTTAGAAAGTTAAGCCATTGTAAGCAAAGTGTTTTTCAGGATATAGGGGAAAGATCATTTTATGGTTTTTTAAAATTATTATTGTTAGAAAGTCATCTGCATTAATGACTAAATAATGGTTCTACTTACCATTTTGAGTATACAACAATAATAAATAATATAGGGAAAGTAGTCCAAGCCTCTGACTATAACTATATAACAGAATTTCATAAAATTTTAGGGGCTATAGATATTTATTGTGTTCAGGAAACTGCATTCACAACTAACACTGAGAATACAGATAACTTTTAGTCAGAGAACCATGCTACAAATGCACTTTAATTAGCCTAATATTAAAAGTTTTGGAAAGAAGTATTTAACTGGTGGTAATCAAAACAAAATTTAAAACATAATGTAATTATATAAATTAGGGCATTTATTTGAGATGAATTTTTAAAGTGAAGATCAAAACGTTTTGTTTATGAAGATTATCAGAGATTGTTCATAAAAATTTAGAGGATTTTGAGGTAAACAGGAAAATGTATACACAGAAGTTTGGGGGAGAGTGGGAAATCAGTGTAAATATTTAACTTTATAGAAGCAAAATAGACAAAAAAAGTTTCCACCAGGTCTTATAAATCCCACGTGTATTAAGTGCAAGATTAGAACCATTCTCCCCATTTTAATCTCACTCTGGAGGAAGTATATATTCTAGTGGCTTGTACTCACCTTGCAGATTTTGCAAGTTCTGGGCACCTTGTCAAGGACTACCCAAGGATGCCTATGCCTTCAGCCAGGTGAGATTTCACAGATCAGCACTTTCTAGAATCACGTAATTAGCTGACATTTTATATAGCCCCCATCTTCTCTAATTCTAACATCTACTCTGAATTTCCCTGTCCTCCAATCTGTTTTTATATTTGTATTTGTGACATATTGCTAGGGATTATCCATTTGTGTGTATACAGGAAAATGGTCACTGAAAATTGCAGAGCACAGTTAATTGTGGGATTCATAACCTGTTACTTAAGGCGTCTTGACTATTTTCACTGAAACAGTTGTGTGCTGATAAAGAACTTTCCTGAAGAAAGAACACCATTCGGGAACTTGCTTCTTAGGAACTTACTTCAGAAGCCTTCTACTTCTGCCAGCTTTTCACCCCATTTCTGTCTCTGCTTATAAAACACATGATTGCCTTGGGCTCCATGAATAAATAAATATACATAAACCCTCTGGAGAAATGTTTGTGTACACCTTTAGCTAGTGTCCTGCGGAGTTTTTAAAGCTGGAGGGGATCAACTAATTGAATAGCAATGCATCTATATTTTTTTAAAGAAAATCTTTCTAACAATCTACAAGGACTGGGTTTTCGGTTCTAATGCTAAATTTGTTCAGCCCTCATCCTCTGTAAATTTCAAAACCCATATACTTTCTTCAAAACTACCTTCATAAAGGGCTAGTATATTTTGAATTTTGCCAGTGCAAGAAAATATTCAAGAAAAGATTTAATGAGCCAATAGTGTGTTATTCAATCATTTTATTACACAGCTTCCACAGGAACGCTTGAGGTTTGGAAGCAATTACATTTTTGTTTTTGTTGTTTGCCCCCCTGAGAACATGATCCAAATATATGACTGCTGATCCTGAAAATACAATTTCAATCCTAGCCATATTAAAGCAAATGGAAATCAATTCTTTGGTTTTGAAGTGGGATCCATCTGTGAGCAGAACGTCATAAATAATTGTAGCTGGATGATCAGCAGAGTTTTTTTCCGACTCTCTTTGTGATTAATATCCCCGGTTTTTTATTGGTTTTGGCTTTATGGCGTTTTGTTTTTTGTTTGTGCTGTTTAGGAAATTACATGTGAGACAATTTTAATCGAATTCTCATTTGGAAAATTAACCTAAATTTCCATTTGGGAGTTGTGGGGGTCTCCCCACTTTCTCCTTTGTTCCCAAACTTTGAGAACCTGTTTGATCGCGATGACTCACTGTTTCACTATTGAAACACACAGATGGCATTCATTTTCCAAAACCTTCCGTCTGCTCCAGCCTCCCCTGATAGCACCGGAAGCTAATCCAAGCAATTCCCTGGATATCTCAAGTTTTTGCCTGAAGAGCAAAAGCTTTCAAGGAATCACAACAGCTACAAAACTTGGCAAAGAAACTTTGCTTCGACGGGGGGCGGGGGGTGCTGGGGCGCGTGCGTCCCTCTTTTCCCTCCCCCAAAACTTTTCCTAAAATCTTGACATTCAATGGGTGGAAAAGTAGGTTAATTAGGCAGGAGTCTCTGGCCCGGCCCCCGGCGGCGGTTTTCAGGTGGCGGAGAGCCCCGCCGCCTCCCGAGCGCGAAGTGATGAAAAGGGGGAGGGGATGGGGGAGGTCGCTCCGGGCGGGCCGGTCGCGCACAATGGAGCAATTATTTGTCTAAAGTCCCATCCTCTGCGGAGCTCCTTGCATAATTCAAACGTAATTAGGCTGACGGTGTTCCCTCTAAAGGCGTGACTTTGAGAGAAGAGGGGGGTGCTTATTTACTTTGGGGCTTCGCTTGGATAGCAGCTTCCGGATGGGCAGAAAAATGATTACGGACAGATTTGCACCATCTGCACGGAGAGTTCAGAAAGTTTGTTCTCTTGCAAGTCGAAGCCTTTCCAACTTTTCTCTCTCCGACCCACTCCTCATCCGCAACCTGGTGCCATGGACGCGCATTCAAAGACCGCCGGCTGGAAAAGAAGCCCACCTAGGACCTGTGCTCGCATGCCCCATACTCCAAACGCTGGCTTCCACCCTGAACTTGATTCCCCGCATTCAATTCCACGACTTCCCGGTGGCCGGGACCAGGTCTGAGTCACGCCTGCTCAGGTCTCCTTGAGCCGCGTCGCAGAATCGCCAGCAACAAGGAGTTTGGTCCTAAAAAGCCTCCAAGCCCAGAGAAAGTTCGGGCGCAGAAAAGAAGACTCCAAACGGAAGAATCCAGCTCCGAGGCGAAGGGGCACGCTGAAGCCAGTGGGGAGAAGGCTGGCGTGTCTTAGCTCCTCTGTGTTTTATGATTTTCTTACTTATATGAAGGTAATGGAGGAGGTGCAGGAGTCACGATTAAGAGAAGAGTTTAGAAATGTCACGACCAAGAGGAAAGTGTTTGTTTTGCCAGCTAGCGATGGAGCTCAAACGGCTTCGCTGTGTATTGTCCAAAATTGTTTGTAAATACATACTCTAAATATAGATACATGCACACCTCTAGACTCATATTCAGCCTCACATATAGCAGCTAATGCATAATACACATATAATATTTATTGCCATATAGACACACATGCTTATGTATAACATACACCACCTAATAAATATTTATACATCATTTTATGTACTCTTGTAATATATAAAAATAAAATGAAGACATATGACCATGAATACCAAACACCATGATACGTTTTAGCTAACATGTCTGTTAAGTTATGAGTTGTGTGTATAGTGTGTGTGTGTGTGTGTGTGTACAGAGGGTGCCAAAAAAAGATACACATTTTAAGAAAGAAAAAAGCTGTATTAAAAGCATACTACTCAATAAGATAACTACAAGTCACATTTGACTTCTGCCATTACAAGAGGTGCTCAGAGTGGTTACCATCAGCATCCACACATTTCTGATTACAGGGAACATCTCTAAAAATGTGTATACATATGTATATATAGAATGTGTGCATATATATAGTAATATTACACCTATGGGCATGTGTCAAGTCATGTGTCAAGCTCGATCACTACCTGTCACTTCCATTACAATGGAAAAAAGTTCTTGTTCAAACAGTGGACTCGCACATCCTAAGGCAACAGATGGAATGCCTATATTAAAAGAGGACCCTGACAGCCCAGGCCACCGGGAAACTACCCAGAAGTTAAAATGCTGGGCTCTCAGGGGTGGGGCTGGGTTGGAACTCCAACTGGAGAAAGTCTTAAATCTGCTCAGGGAAGATCACTGAGGCCGTGTGACCTGGTGGAGCTGAGTTGTTAGGGGCCCTCAGTGTTTGGGGGAGTCCTGTATATCTGAGTCTCCCTGGGGCATAGAGCCCCACCAGCATCTGAGACTCTTGGAAACACATCTGGCCTCCGCAGAGAGAATGAATATTATTTTCTTATTATTCGATTTCTATTCTCTGGGTTTCTTAATTCCAGTCATTCCTAGGCGCTGTTCTGCGCCAGGAAACTTAGGGTTTGCCAAACATGCCCACTTCCAGGAATCCTGACCACATAGAGGAACTTAGGGAACAGAAAACTCGTTAATTTTGAGCGACTTTTTGGGAAAGGAGTTGGGTGGGAAAGGGATGGATACTACACTAGGAAAATCCCAGCGTGGACTCGTAGAGCCCCTGTGAGATCGGCTTCCTAGGACAAGCTGGAGGGGACGCTTTTTCTTAACCCGGATCCGCGCCTTCCCCACCTGCCGGGCGGCTTATACTGTGCAAGTTCCTGCGCTGTATTGAGAACATCTCCTAATGTCTATAGAAACTTGGTGGAAAGAATTTGATGAATGTGTCTAATTGGTTTAACGCACCATCTATTCACAAGAAGAAAAGGTCCATCATTAGACTTAATTAAGCTTTTTTTTTAAGTCTCTGCCTTTAATGATTATAGAAACCGCGAAGTCCAACACCAGCATCTGCGTCTTTTAATTACCCTGTTTATTTGCTAGAGATGTGGCGAAGTTACCCAATATCTCCCCACAGCCTTTCCAGCTCATGGGGGAACCTCACGTGCAGGGCAGGCCTGCTTCCAGCCCAGACAGGACAGGGGTCGGTTTGAAAAGTTGAGGCCGAGCGAGCTGGGGAGGCTTCTCATCCCAGTCCCAGTCTTTCCGGCCTGCTGTTTGAAGAATTTGAACTATGGCCTGAGGAACGATTTGCCATCGGATTTGTCCTCGGCAAATCCTCACCAAATTAAGAAAAAAAATTAAAATAAATAGAAAATTCTGAAACTCTCAGATAAATGATCTGGAAAGAGCACTGCTAAAAAGCTGATACACACCAGACCATGGTGGGAGAGAGGTGGTCTCCTTGTCATCTGCCCATGGAACTCTGCACTGACTATAGGAAAAACGCATTTGTCACATCCCCTCCCCCACTGTGTTCACTCAAGAGTTTTCCTTTTAGTTCCCACAGTTTTCTTGTTGCTGGAAACAGGAAGGTAGTTGGTTTGTAGTAGACTACTCCCTCTAGTAAATCACACACAGCAAGGAGTGCCCTGTCAGGGTGCCTAAAATGCATCTATTCCTCATGTTAATTAAGCTTTGACAATTCTAGCTTCTGTGGGCTGGGGTCTTAATGCTTTCTCCCTCATTTATACAGCAGGAACTTAGTAACCTCTGTTACTCAAAACTTTGACCCTCGCCTCACCCTTCCTATTCTATCTATTGTTTTTAAAATTACAAACAATCCAAAATCTTGAGAACTTATGAATAGGTGAAAGGAGTTTGAGTCCTTAAAAACCATTGAGTCAGAGTCAAAGGTTCTTAGTCAGGGTCTGTGGCGTTTCCTTTTTAAGTAACAACACACTGATAGCATTTTAAAATTTTGGTATAACTTTTACCTCCACTTTTCTAAATTTAGGAGTCTGCTAAATAAAACGAATCAGAAAGAAGTCACCTAAGTCAGATGAACGGTTTTATTCTCTATCTGGCAGTTGTTGATCAAAATGAAATTTAATATTTTTTTCAAAGGAATCGTGGAGGAATTAGTGCCAAATACCAAGAGAAGAGTGGCTAATGAATTATTTTCCAGGCAAGTAGCTATTTGGCAGGTGTCGTTAGCCACAACTCTGGATTCGGGCACAGCTCTGTTTTTAAACGTCTCAAGTTGGCTCTCTGAGGATCTGAACGGCTGTGTTGACTTTGAACACAATGAGGACCTGGATGGCCAGCCACAGGCAGCTGGACCAATCTTCCAACTTGGCTACTCAGCCCATAATCCTGAAAAGTGGGAGCTGGCAGGGTCTGAAGAGTATGTTTGGGTGGGGGTGGGTCTGGAAGCCGTAAGAGGCCTCCCCCTAGGAGCCACGGCATCCGGCACCCCAACACCTGCTAGCTACCCTTTAAGTTTCACCTTTGTCCCCACGCGTCAAGCCCGGGAATGCAAAAGTCAGTTCACCCCCTGCGATCCCCAGCTCCGCAGTCCAGGTTACAGTTGCTAGGTCAGACAAACTCAGCCTAAAACTCGGGACCCTGCCTTCCCCGCAGCCCCCCACCCCCCCCACCCTTCTTGCACCGCGATTCCCAACCTTTATGGTGAACTTGGGAGATGGGGTGGAATAGGTAAAGAGAGAGTGTTTGAATTTCAAGTTTCATCCTTAGGAGAAATGCCCGCTGCAAGGAGCCACCCAGGAAATCGAACCCTTAAGGCATTTCTGTAGGGCCCCAGAGTGAGTCATTAAGGCGCAAGACACCCCCCTCCCGCCGCATCCCTAATCTCATAGCTCAGGAAAAGGACTTCCCTCGCCCCGTTTTCCCTCCTCTGTCATCACACTCACCAACTTCTCCAAGTCAGACAGCTTGGGACAAAAAAAGGACCCCTCTTTAACAAGATCATTCCTGCTATTAGTTTACTTCGATGTCCAGCCTCCTTTTTGTCGTGTGCCCCTGTTCTTTCCACCCCCATCTTGAAAAGGGAGGTGGTCCCCCCGCCACCACCCCCCCCCCCCAGGTGCTGGACTTTTTTGCACCAGTGCTTTGTTACTTAAGGAGAAAACGTGTCTGAAGGGGTCGGGCTGCTGAAGAGGAGACAGAAAGAGAAGGCCTGGAGGCCTAGGAGCGGCCATGCGTGTAGCCCTTCCCGGTATGTTTTTGTGCACAGAGTTGGCGCCAGGGCAGCGCCCCAGTCTCCAGCCCCAGTCAGACAATAGAAGACCGGACAGCTGCGGCCGCTACAAAGGAGCCCCTCGACCGCGTCGCTGTTTACTTAGTGTCGGGCCTGACCCCAGGGCCGCTTGCGGCCAGTGCAGATGCTGATTCCACCCTGGGAACAGGCTTTCTGTCCTCCGTCCGCCGCGCTGGCCCGTGCGTGTTTGCAAACAACTTAATTGACTTCCCCAATATTCATCTGCGGGCGTTGGCTTTGGGGAAATTGAAGGGGAGATTCGCGGGGCCAAGACCTGAGGCCTCTGGAGGACTGGCTCCCCCACAGCCAGTCCAGACCGCCTCCCTGATTATCTTTTCTTCTTTCCGGAGAAAGTGGATAGTGTCCAGCTTTTGAAAATTTATCGTTTTAATTTCCCAGCCATCAGCAAGATCCGGAAGAAGCTGGACAGCTGGCCCCTCAAGCCGCCCCGCGTCGCCAGCACACACCAACACATTGCTGGCCAGGCCGGAGAATTCTCTTGGTGCACGTGGAGAGGACATTCATCTGGGGCTGCCGCTGGCCTATTCCTGTCCTCTGCGCTTCTACTGACACCCCCGGGAATCATGATTCCTAATTTTTCAACTTGACTTTGGGTTTTAAGAAGAGGAAAAATAACGAAGTCATCACAAGTACTAGTCAAAAGTGTATAAAGTTTCCTAATATTTAAAATAAACTCAAAGTGGAAGTCAGCGAGTCTTTCTTGCCAGAGTGTCTTAAAAAATTTTGGAGTTTTCTTTCTCACATGTGCAAATTGAGTCGCTATCTGGCAAGAAGATGTCCCACTTAACTAGGTCCCCCCTCCAGAAATGTCTTTCTCTTTGGGGTCTCTCTCTTGGAAGAGCTGCCAGGACCCCACATCTGTAAAGAAAACTGTTGGGGCTGCCCAAACTCCCCCGACCCAGGGTGCTGTACACCCCACTCCAGTCTGCACCTGGGCCTGAAGATCTTGCTGTCTCCTGCCCATCATGGCATTGCCACACAGAGCCTTTGATATTGTCCCAAGCTTAATTGGCAAGGCAACAAAACAGCCTAATATCACTTCTATCCCCCGATTTCAGGGGATCTCATTTTTCCTAAATGCCCCTTCAGACTTGAAGGGGGGGGTGTCCTCCCCACCTCCAGAGGCTGCCTTCTGTAAGTAGGGCCGGGCTGACACCTCCACTGAGACTGCTGGAGAAGATGGTTTGTACAACCAACTGGGGCAGAGGAAGCTGAGCTCCGGGTGCCCCCCACTCCCTCTTTTATCCCCTTCATGGCATTGTTCTAAATGACGGTCTAGTTTAGATATGACGAAGCTAGCGCCTCCCTTGAAATGGAAACAGGGGACTGAATAAAGAAGAAAAAAAGTACTTTGTAGTCTGCATCGTCCATCTTTAATTCACAGACGCATCTATACTCCAGGGAGCTCTGCCTTTGATCTCTTTGATTTTTTTACGCCAGATCTGTTATGGACTAAAATTCCTAGGTTTTCCATAGAAACATCTCCATTCCTTCGGGATATTGATGTTTTCTTCTTCCTGGGGGTTATGATATGGTAAATCAGATTCAGAAAAGAAGGGACAATGCCAGCATTCATAGGCCTGGGGTGGGGTTTCTCTAGGCCGCCCCCCTCCCTTTCGCTCATATTCTCTCTTCTTCCCTCTCATTCATACAAATATTTCCTCCCTCATCTCTCTCTCTCTCTCTCTCTCTCTCTCTCCCTCCCCTCCCCCTTTCTCCCCCCCCTTCCACACCCCCATACTTCCTCCTTCCTTCTTTCCTCCTCCTCCTTT
>CAUYQG010022520.1:0-25553 GCA_963574415.1 Tarsius wallacei
CTTGCGGCAGTGGCGCCACCGGGTCGCTGGTAGCGGCTGCGGTGGTGGTGGGCCCCGGGTCACCGTTGGCACCTCGGGGCAGCGGCGCCTGCTGCGTGGGCGCCCCCTGGATCGCTGGCGTGGGTGGGCCCCGGGTGGCCTCCGGCATCGCGTCCGCGGTGTGGGCGGGGCCCCGGGTGGCCTCGGCGGCGGCGTCCGCGTCGTGGGCGGGGCCCCGGGTCGCCTCGGCGGCGGCGTCCGCGGTGTGGGCGGGGCCCCGGGTCGCCTCGGCAGCAGCACCCCCTGGGTGCCCGGGCGGTGGCGGCGGTCGCACCAGCGGCCTCTGCGGCGTGGGCGGGGTCCCGGGTCGCCGCGGCGCGGCGCCCGCAGCAGCCCGCCCCCGGTCCCCGGGCCCGCGGCTGCGCCCACCACGAACCAGCTGCGCCCGCGTCCGCGGCGCGGGCGGGGTCCCGGGTCGCCTCGGCGCGGCGCCCGCAGCAGCCCGCCCCGGGTTCCCGGGGCCGCGGCCGCGCGCGCCCCGGACCGGCTGCGCCCGCATCCGCGGCGCGGGCGGGGTCCCGGGTCGCCTCGGCGCGGCGCCCGCAGCAGCACGCCCCGGGTCCCCGGGGCCGCGGCTGCGCGAGCCTCGGACCGGCTGCGCCCGCGTCCGCGGCGTGGGCGGTGACCCAAGATTCTTAACTTTTACTGTTTCATGGACTCCTTTCACAGTCTGGTGAGGTTCACTGATGGCTTCTTAGAATAATAATTTTAAATGCATTGGACAAAATGTTAAGGATTATTAAGGAAAGGCAGTTTTATTGAAATAGTTATAATTATATTTTAATTATGTTACAGTAATGTATATGCTCCTTTATTAATACTTTAAATAAAAAGGTCTAGTGGTAGATCCAATAGTTACTATATCTAATACCAACATATTATTTGGAGATCAGCTATCTCAATAACTGTTTTCGAAAATCTGAGAGTACTGATATTACTATGTTCTTGTCCATACTGATAATCGATGGAAAAGCTATATTTCAACCCTGCCCTCTTGTTGAAGTTTAATCTCCAATATGGCAGTATGGAGAGGTGGGGCCAATTTAAGCTTTGAAAAGAAAGAAGATCCAGAAGAGTTTTTAAAAGGAAAAGTAAAGAGGCCATAAAAATGGCCAAGAAAAAGAGAAAGAGATGGCAGAAAAATTAGAAAGAAATAAAACAAAAGATTTTGATTCTCAAAAGTGTAATGGTTATTAGAAGGAACCCATATCTTCATCATCACTATGATTTTAGCTTTGGTTATTCAAAGAGCTCTGAATATCAGCATTCGGTTTTCCAAAATGACAGGGTTTGGCATTTGTCTCCTTAATACCAAGACAACTGTGCAGAAAAGCAGCCACCACTCAACTGAAAATTACACTCCTTATCTCGAAAGAGTCCAGAAAATTTGGGCAATGTCAAGTAAAGGGCCAGCTCTCAAAAACAGTGTTTTCCAAAATGACTATGACTATCTTAAACATATATATATATATAGCTATGCAAATTCCACATTTCCTTTCATGCTATTTTCAGATTGTTTTTCAAATTAAACATTAGGCTCTGCAGCGCACAGAGGATGTTAGATTAAAGGGCCGGCGTTCCACAAGGTTTGGGTTTTCCACATTTGCCTAGAAATAGATTTTCTCTGGGTGGGCCAGGTGAAATGCAACAAAGTTATTGTTACCTCACTTCCCTTGGCTTTTTGGGTGGAGAAGGCAGATGAAAGAGAAAAAGAGAAGAAGAAAAATAAAAGAGTGACTGGAAAGAGAGAACAAGGAGAGGGAGATGCCATTTTGGACTCAGTGAGGTCAGATGGATCTACCACCAGATTTTGTTTTTGTTGTTTGAGGAACAAATAGAGAAGATGCAAAAAAAAAAGAAAAAAAATTTTTTTTTTTTTTACTTAACAACAACGATGAAAGCAGAAATACTTGCCTCTCACTTTGGACATAGGTGCTGGTTTGCCCAAGATGCAACAAACCAGGTCGCATTTGACTCTGACCTGTCAAGCGAATGGGTCTGTTGTTGCACTTTCATTCGTGTACACAACAGTGAGCCTTGGCTGAGAGCTAAAAGAGAAATGTCTGCCTGAGTGTGTAATATTATACCGAAAACGAATGAGGCCATCAGATTTTTACAGGGCTCCTTCTACAGATTCTTCATTAAATTACATAATCTGGCACAACTAGCCAGGTTTCTTTAATTTAGAGTGTACCCGCAGATTTCTTTCCAGCCAGAGAAGTATGCTAATTACGTGACCAACCCAGTCACTGAAGCACACCATACTATTAGCAAGGGAACTGAAGAGCAGTTTTGACAAGCTCGTAGCCTGTCAGGGACATGAACTTAAGGCCTAGGCCAACATCTGACTCTCTCCTGCCTCTAGTATCTGAAGAATCCACAGTTTTCTTTTGGGGCGAGGGCGTTGTTTACATATTTCACAGGCCTTATTTTTAGCAGCAAACTTAATAGCAGCTGGAAAAGCAGTGAAGGACTTGTGCCTCTACAGAAGAGCAGTGCTTCCAAAAAGTCATTCCCTCTCTTTCTTGTTATAATTTAAGTTATGATCAAGCTATAAATCAATCATCATACCAGTTAATTTTTTTTTCAACAGCCATTACATCTGCTGGTTTTGCTTCAGGCCATGCAGTAACAAACACAATTGTTATCAAGGAATGAATTTTGGGGAATCACAGCTTTGCCACACCATTTGCTGCAGGAAGATGGTGCCAGAAAAGAATTCTCCAAGGCTCACACCATCTACTACCCTGCTCCTTCCACAGCAACAACAGTGAGAAAGTCAGCATTAGCCTTTTGAACGCTGAGCTCCTGGATCTTTTCGAAGTCAGATACAGATGCTTGAAATGAAATCGTATAAGGATCTTATCCAAGGCTATTTCCCTGTATCTCTGGGCATTCCTCACCTTGTTTGGGCTGTTGCTTCCGTAATACATTTCACAAACCTCAGAAGCAGGAGTCATAGTGCATCACCCCTTCCCTTACTGCTCAGTGCCAGAGCTGTCTTCTTTCCCTGCCTTAACCAGCTTCCATGGTCAAGAAGGGGTTGGAAGTCCTTCCGAGTGCATGGAGCCAGACTTAAATGTACTGTGGTGAAGAATCACCCACCAGGAAAGCTTTAAACAGTACTCACGCCTGGTCCCACTGTTTGAGATTCTTATCTAATTAGTGCGAGTACTTCCCTCTGCCGGGAACTTGATAAGATGAATAATTTCAAGATTTGTTTTGGAAATAATGGTGAAAGACTTCAGTTCATGGGGTTTTTGGAAAATCTGAATGGACAAAATGTGTGTCCCTGACTAGGAGGAAAAAGTTTTAGATTGTTAATACCAAAGTCCTCCCTACGTTCAGCTGTATTTTCTTTCTTTTTCAGGTCATGTAGCTACACATTTTCTTTTGCTATTTTCTGTGCCTGGAAAGCTCTTTCTCCTCTCAGCTCTTCATCCTGGCCTCATATCTCACTTCCTCCAGAAAACCTCCCTGGTCTCCAGGTCAGAGATGGACCCCTGCTCTCCCACCTCCTGGCACCTGGGCTTCTCCTTCAGAATATATGCCATAGGGTGGCTTCATATCTATTGTCCCTCTGGGCTATATCCACAAGTGCAAGATCCACATTCGAACTGGTCAACGTTGTATCCCTCTTGCCAAGTACTGTGCCTGGTACATAGTAAACGCTCAATAAATATTTGCTGAATGATTGCAAGTAGATTGTTATTTACTCCTCCCAATATTTAGATTTAAAATGTCTCTGCTTCTAATAGCCTTGGAACACAAGCATCTGCAAGATCTTGTATTCCAATGTGGACAACACATTTGCCCTTTGGCTTCAAGAGCTTGCTGACCTTCCCCTTCTGTGTAAAGCCAGTGGGTATACTTGGAGATCATTCCTGTGAATTTGGCCCCATTTGGGGCTGGAAAGATCACTGATTTAAACCTAGAGATGGGATTTAAACCCTGCCTCGCCTGATATATTATATTCAGAGGAAGGGAGTTCTAGGAAAGGTAAGGAAGAAAGTATATAAAATGTCTAGTTAAACAGCAACATGTTGAGGACCTTGTATTAGCCATCATGCCAAAACCTCAGGAACTATGACACCCCCCCCAGGCCCATTTATTGGGCATCTCCCAATTTGTAGTCTACAAGCCTATATACTAAGTGCTGCCTATTACCCAAAGGAACTGCCAGTGTAGTCTCACTATCTGAAAGGCTTAATTAGCTGCCCCATGAGTCTAAAAGCTATAAATGCCCTGCCTTATTTCATATTACGTCTGCTACTTTATCTTACTGGCCAAGTCACCACCTAATTTTGAAGTACTTTCCTTCTGAATTAGATACATGGCTTTTTAAAAATTCATTTCTGAATTAGCATATTTTGAATTCTTTTTACTCCATTTACAATCTGGATCTGCACAGCCTAGGCGCAGGATGGCAGTTGGCTTTGAAGGGAGTCATCAGAGTGTTGACCTTTTTGAGGCAAAGTCAAAGGAAGTGTGACATCCCTGGAGCCAGAATAAGGAGCCAGGATACACATGTAAAATGACGAAAACCAGGAAACTTAAAATGTAATTAATTTGTAGTCCATGTTCCAATTTCATCAATTGTCTCAATAATGCAGTGCAGCTTCTCTGAAAATTTACATGTCTCAATTATACATGGTAGCTGCTGTCAGCTCTGCCATCTTGTTTGTTCTGAACAAAGTCTCTTGAGTTCTCTTTAATCTTAGATCTGTTCTGTCTTCCTTTGACTTTCATGACCCTTATAATTTTTCAAGAGTAAAGGCTTTTGCAAAGATTTAAACTGGTGCTCTTTCCACCCAAAATGAGGCTAATCTCCCAGAAATGACCTTACTGGTCATAGAATAATAAAGAATTTCTTCATCTTTGTAGATCTGAATGTTTATCAATAGATTTAGTTTGTGCATTTGGGGCACGAATGCCATATATGTGTTTTGTTGTTGTTGCTGTTGTTGTTTCTTTCCCAGTGGATCCTTCTATGAGGTACACTATGTAAGTTTGTTTCTTTTGATAGTTGGTTAGGAGAATGTCCACCAATATTAAAAATTAATTTAAAAAGACATAAAAACTATTTTCTTAATCCAGTCCCTGTTATGAAAAGGTGAAACAAAACTTCAAATGTGTTGACTTTAAAGAAAGGAAAAATGTTAGCTTTTGAAAGAATGTGTGTGTGTGTGTCTCTCTCTCTATATATGTGTATGTGTGTATATATATGCATTCAAATACACACATCTAATATATATAGACATACATACATGTATACTGTTATTTGTGTATGTGTATATATTTACATATATATTTGCAAAATATTTATACTTATTGAATTCTCATTTGGCACACAATTGTAAGCTATTACAGAGGGACAATCATTACATTACTAATATATCTTCTTAACTAGCCCTCAATCTACTCTGTGTTACTACCCAATTCAGAGCAAGCAAATTATCTCAGATGTGCACTAGTGGTAGTATCTGATAAAACATCACTGGGCTTGAATTCAAAAACTTGAGTTCAAGGTGAAGCACTCTCTCGCTCTCGCATTTTCTCTCTCTCTCCTCTCTCTCTCTCCCCTCCTCTCCCTCTCCCTCTCTCTTTCTCTCTGTGTGTATCTTTATCTCTCACTGGGAACTGACTTTCACACAAATAAATTAATTTGGGGATTAATGATTAATATGAGTTCCCCCCTTCAGTCCTTTCCAGCTGTCTACAAAAGAATTCTGGGAAAGATATTCAACATCATTAGTCATTGAGGAAATAGCAAATAAAACCACAAGAAGATATCGCTACACACCTGACAGAATAGCCAAAATTTAAAATGGTGACAGCACTAACAACTGGAGAAGATGCAGATAGACTACATTCTCTATAGGTTGCTAGTGGAATACACATGGTTCAGTCACTGTGAAAAACAGCTTGGCAGTTTCCTATAAAACTAAACACATAATTATAATACAATCCAGTAATCACACTCTTGGCATTTACTGCAGGGAAATAAAAGTCTAGGTTCTCACAAAAACTTGTACATAACTATTAATAACAGATTCATTCATATTATCCCAAAATTGCAAACAACCCAGATGTCCTTCCATGGGTGAATGGTTAAACAGACAGTGACTCATGCATACCATGGAATACTACTTAGCAGAAAAAAGGAACAAACTATTGATACATACAATATCTTGGATAAATCTCGAGGGCATTATGCTGAATGAAAAAAGATAATGTCAAAAGGTTGCACCTGTATGATGTCATTTATACTGCATTTTTGAAATGATGGAATAGAAACGGAAAACAGATTTGTGATTGGCAGGGGTCCAGGAAGAGGGAAAGGGCAAAATGGGAGGGGCAAATGGGATAAAAGGTAAACACAGGAAATCTTTGTGGTGATGGGATTGTTCCATATTTTGACTGCTTCATTGGAGAAAGAAGGTAAAAAATATGTAGTGTGTGGAATTTCTCAATAACATTTTTAAACTGTATCTACAATTAAGCTCAAACAAATGTTTAATTTTTAAAAAACTACTATATATTCTGATTGTGTTGTGCTTCTTGGCTCTAGGACTAATGGAAATTTGGGAGAAGCCTGGGAAAAAACAGGCAAGGGATTGACAAGATGACAGCAAAGTCTTTGTCTGGCCCTTGGGCTTCCTCTATGATGCCAAATGCTAGAAATGTGTGTCTGCCTTCCACAGCTGTGTGAGAGCTCCAGGACTCAGCAGAGAGACCCTCTCAAGTTAGGAGATGCAAGTGGCTTCTCCAGGGACAAAGTATCCCTTGGAAATAACAGACAATTAGTACCAAGCTCAAAAGAACTTCTACTTCCCTGACTACTTGAAAAGCTATTTGCAAGGCTGTGCTAATAAAGTTAAAGTGGTTTGCTTCTGTTGTAAAAGCAGCAAATCTGGTCCTAGTGGATTTTCTTCTGAGAAATCCAAGTGCTCTGAGACCAGGACTTTCATTCTATCAAGTACAGATATATTGGAACTAACACGATGTCTCTTTCTGATGGTAATGTTGCAACAAGAGATGTAAAGGCTTGAAAATTGACCAAGAGAGCTCATACAAAGTCCATGGAGTGGATAACAGGATTAACAAAGTCAGCATTTATTAGACACTCATGGTACATTTCCATGCAGTATCTCATTGAACCCACACAGGTAGCTAGAATTTTCGCTGTAAATTATTCTTATGGTCTCCAAGAAAAGGAAGCTAATCTTCAGAGAGGATAAGTGATATGCCAAAATGGTAAAGGAGCAAGGCCAATATTGCACCTGAAACACAGAGCTAAGTTCTCTAAGTCTAAATAGCAGGCCTTCCAGACAGGTAGAACACGAGTATGTCCAGATGAGAATGATGTATGCTCAGAGTCACTGATCAGAGTACATTTAGTAGAGAAAAAAAATTGAACTCATTTTCCTATACCCATTCAAAAATTTGCAATAGCTGAAGTTACAATGGTATATATTCTGTATGGCTCTTCAGTTAATTTCCTAAATTTAGTAATTATTATTTTGGGATGCATGACTTTAATAACTAACATGTACCTCAAAGAAGGTTCTGAAGTGACTGCATCATATAGTACCCACACTCACCAGAGTAACACAGTTAATTTGATTATAATTATATTTGAATTTGGGTTAGCATCTGAGTTCATTTTTCATTCACGTATAAAACCTAGACCTTTGCTTTAAAATATAGTGTGGTTGATCTTATTTTCACTTTTTTTTTCCCCTAACAGAAGGTATACCTGATCATTATCTTTGTTATTATCATTATAATCATCTGGAAATAGTTGCTCCTCAATTCAAAAGAATCATTTTATTCAATTTCTCATTTGTTGCCTAATGGTGACAGTTACTCAAAGTCTGGCACTTAACAGAATTATAATTAATGACATTTTGCTTTATGAAATAAAAAAGTGTGATTTTAAAGGCAAGTTAAATATTATTTAGTTAAATTAATTTATTAATTAAAGAAAATCATAGCTTCCTATTACCTAAGAAAATGATTGCTAAAAAGTTATTGATCACAGAGTATACACATCTTACAACATTTTCACAATAAATACGATAAAGTTAATATACTTTAATAATTTATTTGATGTTTACTACATGGCTAACCTTTCAAGCAATGATGTGACTTATTTCAGATATTTTCAATAATGTGGACATTTAAATTATTTTATTGATTTTCGGCCTATAGTTACTTTAAGTAACTTATACTTAAATGGCTTTAGTTTGTATAAATATTCATTGTGAACTTGTAAGGTTGGATGTTTTGTAACTCATACACAGCAATCTTGTTCTGCCCAAAATACACACACACATATACACACACACAATTCATTAACCAGGCAATTCAATGAAAAGTGCTTCAAATTTAAATTAGTGTACCCTAGTAACTCTTCTCATCCTCAACCTAAATGTTTTACTTGCTAGAAAAAGTTATCAAATGAAGCCATAGCAGCCAAGCAAACTATACCAGTAACTAACACAAGGCATCCAGTTTATCCAAGGGGAGAAATATTGGAACATTTTAAAACATGGGCAAGCGTGAAATAAGAAAGTATCAGATCAAAGGGAGGAAGTTAGTTACAAGGTCAGTTGAGCAATTAATAGGCAAAGAAGAAAGTCACATGCAAGTCCAGAAGCACTCATTTTCACTTCCTGCATGGGAATTGTCAGATTCATGTTTGGAAACGACAAAGGAAATAGAAAAGGTGCCATATTTTGCCTGACACCAGGCAATTAGTAAATGGTGACAAGCAAGATAAAGACAATTGATTCCAAGGATTATTCCGGAAGGATTGATGACACTTTGGAAATCAGTAACCATGGTCAGTTAATGGCGTTGTTGAGTTTCTGACAAAACTCTTGGAAAGAACATTGTTCTACAAAATAATAATTAGAGCAATATCAGTAAGTTAACTAAAATTGCATTAAAAAAACCAAAATGCATTCGGGAAAAATTTCTAAAAATAGTAAATGAATAATTTGAAATACATTTAAAATATTTTTTTAAAAAGCTGGAAAGTTAGCACCTGTAATAACAACAGTATACAAGTTTACACAAAGAGTTTGTTTTTAAAACCCCACATTTCCAGTAGCATTGTTTTATTCACACAGAAATTCAGTTTTGAGGATGAAGATTACATGCAAATGACAAGTTATCAAATTTATTTCTATGTCAGTTTTCTGACTCAGATATAGAAGAACAGTCCAGCTCACTAACCCCAGGCAACAAGAGTGTACAATTAACTTCCCATTAACTAAAAAATCAAATATGTTTATTGAGCACTTATCTGCATATATTTAGCTAAGCACCAACAGTAGAGTACTGAATAAGACAAACAGGCCCCTGTACTCCTTTAGTTACCTTTTTAACAGCAGAGACAATGTGCCAGGTGATATGAAAATGTATGATAGGAACCAGATACAATCTGAGGAATCAAGAAAGGAATCCTTAAGGATTTGAGGTAGAGTCTAAATAAAACTTCAAGAAGATCAATCATGTGTTGAGCAGGACAGGTTATCTGGATGGAGGTGAATTTGAGGCTCATTTCAGGCAACCTTAATTCTAGAGACATTATAATGACTTCATGACTGAAGGGAGCACACCACATTACAAAACTCTGTTCACTTACGGTCTATGTGACTATGGCCATGTAGAAACTTCTAGCAGAAGACCCAGGCAAGAGTTGACAGTAACTTGGATCATGGTGGCAACAGTGGAGATGACGTGAGGTGAATGAATTTGAATGCATTTTCCAAGTTAAATCTATTAGAATTGGAGATGACTTAGATGTGGGAATAACAGAAGGGAGATGGAGGGGTCAGTGATGGTTCCTGGATTTCTGTCTTGCCCAACTAGATTTTGTCATTCAGTGATGTAAAGAACACCTGGAGAAAACCAGGATTGTGATGGGGTCACACATTTGGTTTTGAGCATGCAATGGTTGAGAAAATCTCCAAGAGAGATGTGCATTAAAGATACAAATTTAGGAGTAACTGACGTAGAAAAGATTACTGAAGCTGTAGGCATGGATAAAGTAAACTAGAGACAGAACATGAAGCTTAAAAAGGACACCTTCTGACTCACTCCTAAGCATCTCCAACATTTAAACAATTTAGCAATATGTACCTAAAGAGAGACAAGAGAAGTACAAGGAAAAGCAAGAGATTAAAAGCATCATCAAAATTAAGTAAATCAAGCCAATACTTAAGTCAAAGTCCCAGTGTATTTCACACTTTCAGTACATTTCTCTTTGTGGTTATCTATACATATGACTTAAACAGTAATTGTGAATATAATTGCATGTTTGCTTATTTTTGTTTTTCCCAGAAGCTCTAATTTAGATGAAATATGTGAAGGAAAAGATAGCCTTAGTTCACTGTCTAAGATGCCAGCCGCTAACTATCTATGAATTTTTAAGTTAATTAAATTAAGATTCAGTTCTTTAGTTGCACTAACCACATTTCAAATGCTCAGTAGCTGCATGCACCTAGTGGCTACCATCTTGGACAATGTAAGCATAGAATATACCTATCCTTATAGAATACTTCCAGTAAATAGCACTGGTCTAAGAGAATCCTGCATCAATGAGGAGCCAGGTTTAAGTAAACCAAAATGAAATGGTATCCTAAATATTCAAATTCTGCCAACATTTCAGGCAAAAAAATCAGGAGGGAAGAGAGAGGATGACAAGGGTTGTAAAGAAGCTATCATGTGGCATTTGCCTCCATTACAGGTGAGAGTACAGGAGGAGGGGATGCATGTGTTTCAAAATGTGTCCAAAGGGAAAGGGGCTGAAAGTTGGACTGAGGAACATTCAATTAGAGATCAAAGAATGCAAGGTCTTTAAGTTCAAGTTCTGACATAAGTAGATGAGGGTTTCCTTGAGCAGGGAGGTAACCCCCACTATAGGTTCCCTTTTGACACACTTTCCTAAAATCAGCCATGTTTCATTTCTTAATAGTTTAGAATTTCTGCCAATACTACCTACTGATGGGCACATTTTAATATTCACTTTTCTGTCACCAAATTCAGAAAAGAACATCAGTAACAGTGGTGAAATAAGTTTATCTTACTCTCAGGAAACCCATGAAAGTTCTGTTTAAATGACATTTTAAATTTTAAATTCCAGGCATTTCTCTCCACATACCTCATTATGATTAATATCCTTTCATATGAAAGAGCAAACTGAATACTCCACAAGCATAGCTTCAAATATAGATATTCGAGTGTGTCAGGGAAAAATCATAGTTTTAAAATCTGATATCACTGCTCCTTGAATACCATTTGTGAGTCTACCAGATATGATCATTTTACTAAGTCATTCAATAATGGAGTTGCTATATTTTGTCTAAATAGTAATACATGAAGTGGTTCTATCTCTACACTGGAAGAGATAATATAAACAACAACAATAGCTAATATAAAATGAGCACTTAGGTTGGGTCAGACTCTGTATTTATTCGTTTATGGAAGAAAATACCAAAGGAGGACATTTTGATAGGATCAGTATACTAGAGTTAAAGAGCTCAAGCTTCCATGCCTAAATTGATCAACAAAAAAGAATTTCATCAAATATTTAATTGTACAATTAAACCTAGAGATGACATAGAATTTTGGTGGAGAAAAAGTTTCACATGAGCCAGAATCGCTGAGAATGAAATTTTTAGGAGTATTGAATTTAAATTAGTTCACCTTTTGTGGAAAACAGTGTGGAGATTTCTCAAAGAACTAAAAACAGCACTACCACCTGATCCAGCAATCCTACTACTGGGTATCTACCAAAGGGAAATAAATTATAATATCAAAAAGGAACCTGCACTCATGTTTATTGCAGCACTATACACAAAAGCAAAGATATAACTCAACCTGTGTCTATTAACAGATGATTGGATAAAGAAAAAGTGGCACACATGTATCATGAAATACTAAGCAGGCATAAAAAAAAGAATAAAATCTTGTCTTTTGCAGCAACAAGGATGGAGCTGGAGGTCATTATCCTAATTTAAATAACTCAGAAACAGAAAACCAAATACCATATTTTCTCATGTATAAGTGAGAGCTAAACAATGTCTACACGTGGACATATAGGGTTGAACAATAGACACTAGAGACTACAAAAGGTGGAAAGGTGGAAGGGAGATGAAGGTGGAAAACATTAGGTAAAATGTTCATTATTTGAATACTCGTTACACTAAAAGCCCAGACTTTGCCACTATGTAATATACACATGCCAGAACTCTGCATTTGTACCCCCTAAATGTATACAAATATGAAAATAAGTAAATAAAAGAGACATTTGCTCATCCATGTAGTGTGTATCAGGCACTGGGCTATAAGCTGGAGATTAAGAGGTAAATAAGATACAATAAACCTACATGCTCACAAAAAGAACAGACAGAGAAAATGGGGAAAAAAAGTTGTTACAGGCAAAGGTGTGTCACAAAGCACAGTCAAAATGGATCTTTGTTTTATGCTTATTCTCTCTCTCCTTTTTTTTTCTCTCTCTGTCTTCCTCTTTTCTTCTCTCTTATTCTGTCTCGCATTTCCACATCCACATACTTGTAGAAAGATTTGGGGTGAGGGGATCTACATTTTTAATTGGTAGGCAACAAGATCATACCTCTTGATTTACATAAGACAGTTTCAATTTATGCCCAGTACTCTGGTATAATTATAGCCAGTGCCCTCTCAAAAGCATCCTGATTTGGATGCTAAATAAATATAGTCCGGCTACAAATCATATTTGTTTTTGTAAAAAACAAAACAAGGAACAGAAATGCACATACTCTTGTCAACACACCTATAGTTGTAATCTCCCAGAAAAATAAACATTTTAAAAATGGACTTTCCATTATTGTAGGAAATTTTAGACAGGAAATTTCTTTCCACTGAATTAGGGCAACTAAGGCATAGTGGTACGTGGTAGAACAAGAATTAAGTATAGATGAAGGCCAACTTCAAAAGACAGCAGCTTCCACAAGTGTGCTGAACAAAGGCCTAGGTTTAACTTGCCTAAACTTGCATCCAAATCCTGAATGACTCCTAGTGAAGCCCACCAACTCAACTCTCTCTGGAATGTCTACTTCTGTACTCCCAACTGCCTAGTAGATATCTGTTCAGAGTCCCATGAGTAGTTCAGTGGTAGTATTCATCCTGAACTCATGATGCCTGCCTACCACAGTTTGCTCTTCCTCCTGCCATCTCCTTCTCAGAGAACTGCAGATCTATTACCCAAACAAAGCAGATAGAAAAATTAACACCCTCCTTGAGACCTCTTATTCTTGCACGTCTATGTTTGATAAATGACTAGGTCCTGTCGTTTTACTTCTTTCACAGCTCCCCCACCCCACCCCGTGTTCTCATCTCTCCAGATGCAGTAAAACTCTCATATAATTTGGACTTTCCCCAAATCAGTCCCTTAGACCAGCCTTAGATTCAAGTAGTTTATCTGGGAGATGATCCCAGGAGAAACAGAGAGAATGTGCAGAAACAATGTTACCACCATCCATGGGAAACCAAAGATCACAATGGCTCATGCCCTCCAAGGAACTGCACTGAACACGCCTCAGCATAGTCTACCTGTGGGGTGAGGAAGCTGGGGCATTTATCCACTTACTCCCATCTGGTCAGGTGGGTCAGATACCTGGGTGCATGTCTATACCCTGGCACATCTGAATCTCCACGTAGATCCACTGAGACTCATCCCTGATATTCCCACACAAAGATGATTTCACTGAGTACATTTAACCACTTTCCTGTCTGTCTGCTCTGACATCTCATTTCATTCATTCATTCATTCAAAAAATGGTCCACATTTTTGTATACCTTAAGCTGCTTGAGCCATTTTTAAAACTATGTGGCAGCATGCAGAATATAGAATTTGGAGTAAGACAAACAGTTTTGCCACTACCAAGAAAGGAATCTCAGGCAAGTTAGCCTGTTCAGCTCTGGTTTCCTCAACTGTTAAGGATGGTGGTTATGAGAATAAAATGGGCTAAGGTGTGAAAAGTGCTGAGAGCCATGCCTGAGCCATAGCAGATGTCTTAGGTCAGATTTCCAAAGGAAATTGACTTTAAGACAGAGATCTGTGTAAATAACTTACTGCAGAGTGCTCCCAAGATGAACACACATAGCAGAATGAGGGACATATGACTGAGCAGAGGACTGAGTTACAGCAAAAGATTTAGCCAACCCTCAGGGCAGCTTTGAAGCTGGGACAGCCTAAGCTGTCCTTTTGAGTTGGGGGGTTTTCTCTATATCCTGATACCCACCAGTCCTGGATGTGGGCTGCTGCCAGGAAGAAGGCATAACCTTGGATGTGAGGGTTCCCGCCAGCTGAGGACAGTGATTGGAGGCATTCGAAGCCAAGAAGTGATAGTGGCCAACAGTCCTGGCAACCCAGGGAATGAGTGCCTCAGTGCTTAAGAAAGGATCTGGCCGGCACACAACAGCCTCTACTACACTGAGTGTTTGTAATATGCTATGGACGGCCACTGCCCTTTTCTTTAATTTGATTCGCTTAAGGAATGTGAAGATACAACCACACTGGAGAGTACCAGTAAACACTGGAATAACCAGATAAAATTATTTTTCACAATAATTTCTCAAAATTCATTTGAAAAACTAGAGTTGAAAGTCAAACACATTCAAAGAGAGGTTTTCCAACTGTGCTTCTTTGGGTAGGGTGGGGTGAGATGAAAAGGGAGACGAATGGCAACGTTAAAGCTGGAAGAATTCCAAGGTTGACTTTATGTACAATTTTTCTAAAGGTTTGTCTTCAAAAGAACACCCTCAGCGTGCACATATGTTTCCTGGGAGGGGAGAAAAGTCCTCATATTTCCTCAGGCTGTGGTTACTGAGGGGAATGCTAACAGGACTAGACAACTTGGGCTGTGTTAGCTGCAGACTCTCTGTCCCGATGGTTAATCAGCACACCATGATGCCATCAAGGCAGTGGCTGCCATGATGGTGAGGCTAGGGAGACTGGGCATGGTATATGTAGAAAGTCTGGATGGAAGAGGCTATAGTATTCATCACCCACAGGATCATCCACCTCAAATCTCCACTGCTCATGGAGAACAGAAGAATTCACAGAGAACCAGGCCCTCCCCCAGAGTCTTGCACATAAGCAATAGCTAATCTTAGTGGCTACAGTGCAGGACTGAGCCCTCAAGGAATATTTCATAATTTCTGGCATCCTGGATTCCTGTGGACAAGCTTTCCATTCAGGATGGAAGCAGAACCGTGGGAAGTAGCACCTGTCCAGGGAAGGGAAATGCTTGAGGAAGTTCCAAGCAGAGAACACAGGTTTACAGCTGGTTTATTATATACACACTCTCTGTTCCCTTTCCAAACAAACAGCAGGATTGGGAATGACATCTCACCTTAAGGATCTTAAAAGAAAAGTGATGGAAAGAGAGGGTGGTTAACTCACTTAAAACTCCAAACACGATCAATGCCACTAGTATTTTTTCTCCCCCATGCAGGAAAAACACTACCTTCTCCCTTCTTTTTAAGAAAATTCTGCCAATTTTTAAAGACCTGGCTAAAATCTTCAACACTAGACCTTTTCCAACTATTCCTGCTTACACCTGCCTTTCTCATCTAGAATCTTTCATTATATTAGAGTCATAGAGTGATCAGAGTCATCATTACGAACATAACTGACATTTATTAAGTGTTAATTATGTGCCTGCACTGTGCTAAATGCTTTACATGGATTATCTCATTTAATCCTCAAACAAGTCTATGAGGGAGGTCATTTTATTAAGCCCATGTTATGTGTAAGGAAACTAAACGGTTACCCCAGTTCTTTTCCTCTCTATCCACAACCTTGTCCACAGGAGATCTTCCCAGTAAATGGAACCTGTGCTTCCTGTCCATTGTCTTGAGGCTCAGCTGTGTAGCTTGCTTTGGCCAATGGGATGTGCACAATTTTATGTCAGCAAGGCCTTGCCATGGATTTGCACAGGGTGGGTTTTCTCTAGTGCTTCCACCATTGCCACGAGAACATGCTGTAGTCACACTGTTAGTCCAAGGGGTATAGCAAACAGAAAGTTGACCTGAGGCCACCTGCCAGTCTGAACACAGGCCAACTAGATCTGCAACTGCAGCAAGGCTGCCCACCCTAAAGCTGCCTCACAGTCACATGAGCAAGAATAAATGATAGTCATTTTAAGTCTCTAAGTTTTGAGGTGGTTTGTTACTCAGTGATAGCTGACAGATACAAGCACTGAGAAGCTAAGTTACTTGTCCAGGTTCTTACGGGTAGTGATGGTAAGAAGACTCCAGCACAGATCAGCTTTAGTTCAGCTCCCATCTTTATAACAACTACGGCTTCCATCATTGTCACCACTATTTTCTTCCTCTTCTTCATTCTCCCTCTCCCTCTTCCTCCTCATTCTCATCTTCTTATTCCTTCTCCTCTTTCTCCCCTTCTTCATATTCCTCCTCCTCTTCTTTTTATTCCTCTTCTTCCTCCTTTTTCTTCATCTTCATCTGCATCTTTGTCTTCATCTTCTTCCACATCCAATTTCACTTACTGAAGTCATGCTATGCGCCAGACATCCTGAGAAGTACCATTTGTGTATCATTCTATGTATCTCATCAGCAATCCTTTGATGTGTTGTTTCTGACCACACTGTACAAGAAATTCAGTAAAATAAACTGCTGGCTCAGGTCACACAGTTGATAAGAAGCAGAGCCTGGATTCATCTCAAATCTGCCTCATCTCAGAGTTTCCCAAACTGCCATGCTCCACTTCAACATACTTCTATCTTTTGAGATAAATCATAATCATTATAAGAGAAGAATGATAATGACCAGTTATTCTAAGAACCCCTTTATGCCATACATTTTCTAAGGGGCTACTTCAAACCCCATGATAATTGTTTTGGAAAATTTTTGTCTTGTTTTTGAATGTTTTAAGAATATTACATTCAGTTTGCAGGTATCATGGAGATCTGCTTTAAACTATTATCTTAGAAATATGAAGCCTAGGGCTTAGTGAAATACATTTACTTGCAGTAATATGTAGAATATCCAAGGCTATAATCCTGAATACTCAACTTTAGCCTTCCACTGGTAGGAAGAGTGACCTCAGTCCAACCGTGTAGAGTAGAAATGGCGATCTGGTGTCCAACTTTTTAGACTTTTAACCATAATTCCTATTTTTAGCCTTACCTTAGCCTTCACATTCAGAGGTATCTGAAGACAGGGTCAGCTTCATGAGTGTGTAACCTGAACAGTCACGTAAGGTCCTATGCTTACAAGGACTTCATACTTGGTTTAGTGGTCTACTACTACCATCTTTAAAATCTTTATAATTTCTTGCCGGGCTCGGTGGCTCAGCCTGTAATCCCACGCCTTGGGAGGCCGAGGTGAGTGGATTGCCTGAGCCCGCAGGTTCAAGACCCGCCTGGGCAACTTGGCGAGACCTCATCTCTACAATAAATCAAATATCAGCTGGGCGTGGTAGCGCACGCCTGTAGTTCCAGCTACTTGGAAGGTTGAGGTGGAAGGATCGCGGGAGCCCAGCGGGTCGAGGCTGCGGTGGCCGGGAGCGGCCACTGCACTCCAGTCTTGGCGACAGAGTGAGACTCTAACTCAAAATAAATAAATAAATAAATAAATAAAATCTTTATAATTTCTTAGCAAGATGGCTGCACTTTTATTTTGCACTGAATCCCACGAACTATGCAGACAGGTATCTTGTTCCTCCAACGCTGCAGATTTGGGAAGTGGGGTCTTCAAAATAAATGAGTCACTGTCCCACTTTCCACTTCATTGACCATCATCTACAAGGATATAAGCCCAAGAAGCAAAATGTTAAGACCAGGACTAGAACATGGTCCTGGGTCAAATAACCCAGGGTAAGACTCCGTGCAGACACCAGCTCACTGACTCTGAGCTGAAGGGGAGGCTAAAAGCAGAATTGGTGGAAAGTCTAAGAAGCAACAAGCATCCTCAGAAGTTTCATTTTCACTCTCTTGGGCTATGCCATGCGTGCCCTTGAAGAATTTAATGGGTGGACCTGAAAATGCCAGCAGTTTGGTTTTGGCTCATTGCTGAAGGTGGCCCTTCTTCGTGAAGATACTCCCTTTTCTCACACTCACATTATGCTTCACGCAAGTCCTTTTTGTCATTAATTCACTCCAAATTCTCACCATCCTTGAATCATCTCACCTACATATGAAGTCACTTTGAATGAATAACGCCATTTTTACCTTAAGGATAGCAGAATAATCTTGCAGTTACTTTTATAAGAATAAATCATGGCTGGGCGTGGTGGCCCAGCCTATAATCTCAGCACTTTGGGAGGCCAAGGCGAGAGGATTGCCTGAGTCTGGGGATTCAAGACCAGCCTGGGCAACTTGGTAAGACCTCATCTCTACAATAAAATAAAAAATTAGCTGGGTGTAGTGGCTCACCCCGTGTCCAGTTACTTGGAAGGCTGAGGCGGAAGGATCACCTGAGCCCAGCAGGTAGAGGCTGTGGTGGCCATGAGCAGCATGCCACTGCACTCCAGCCCGGGTGACAGGATGAGACTCCAACTCAAAAAAAAAATAAATTAAATAAATAAAATAAAAATAAATCATGAAGCAGCTCCTTCTATTTTCTCTACCTTTATAAATAACATAGTTAATACAGGACCTTATAGCATAAGATATCAGAGCAAGGTGAGACTCATGTAAGTATCAACCTTAATGTTACAGTGATATGAGTAAGCTGATTTCTCTTCCTGCCCCAACCTTATTTTTATATTTCAAACACCAAGAAAGAAAATGATTAAATCAATAGAAATACATGGTGGTTGGAGGGGTTTGGGGGAATGACTTTCTTATCCCATGAGATAGGAAAGACTAAAACCGCTATAAAGGTGAACTAATAGGAAACTATAAATGAATTGTGTTGCCACATAGAGTCATCTAAAAAAGTTTTATTAAAAATACCTCTAAAGTATATTACATTTTATATTATACCAGGTGGAGCTAGGATGAGGGAGGGAGTTTATAGAGGAACTGTTGAACACAAGTTTATTAGAATGGTTGTTCCCTTGATTATAATAAGGAGAAAAATAAGACTTATTGGTTTGGTTATTTGAAACACGCACACACACACACTTTCCCACACAACTTCAGCTCAGAGCAGGGAGAAGACTCCTTTCTTCAGCTGAGCGTGAGCTTGAAAATGTTTTATTACAATTACAGAAAACTCTGTTTGGATATCATCTTTTATAAAATGCTACCATTGTTAAAAAGCATTCTTGGTTCCATTTTTGCATGATGATGGCAATTTCTGATTAAACATAGGGGATTGCTCATAACAGAAAAAGACCAATGTGCAGGTCTCAAGCGATTTAAAATCAAAAGTAGATAAGATATTTTAGAATGTCAAGGTAATTTGCCAAATACAACATGAGGAGAGGTAGAAGAAAAAAGACTTTTTTTTTTTTGTTTCATTCCTTAAGGGAGACATCTAAAACATGTATTGATTTAACATTACGCGGAAATTAAAATTATGATATCAATAACATCCAGCTAACCACATGTTAGAATGAAGGAAGATTGTATCTTGGAATACAGGAGTCTTCCTTGTGTAAATCCCATTAGGACCAATAGGGAGTTATTCATGCATCCAAATCCCTCCCGTTCTTCCCCTCCCCACCCCCAAAACACAGACACCCTTGTTCTGAATGATCCATGTATTTATCTATTTCACATAAATCAAGAATTTAATTTAAAAAAATTCACCAACATGGCCATTTGAGACATGAATCATAAGTGCTGTATGTATAAATCATACAGACCTTAAAAGCATTTATGATATAGCCCCTTTCATGCAAACCGCCCAAATGTTTTGGGGAGCTAAATCATAGAGAAAAAAGGAAAATGTAGTAAATAAAATAGAAAACCAATGGTTAACCAAACTAATGAACAAAATGTCTCAATGCCACTCATCTTTGAATGGATTCTTTAGAAATTTTAACTGAAACAAGATTTACAAGGAACTATTACATTCAATAAGGCAGTTGAATATGTTTGCAGTCAAAGATTTCTTTGAGAAATGTTTCTGATTAAAAAATATTTTTTAAGGAAAAAAGGGACAATGAATGTACAGGAATAAATCAGAAATAAAAAGAGTCAGTGAAGGACAAAAATACTCACCTGATGTTACTAGCATGTTGTACATAAATGCTTGTTTATGATTCTACTAATTCCAAATCTTCCTTTCTAAAAACATGCTATTTTCTCTGAGTAATTATTTTTAATTATTTTATTCCTGTTTCAAAAAAAAAAACCCAATTGCACTATAAAAATAAGCTTTCAAGCCAGCTGCAGTGACTCACACCTATCATCCCAGCACTTTGGGAGACTGAGGAAGACAGTTGCTTGAGCCCAGGAGTTTGAGGCCAGTCTAGGAAACAGCAAAACCTCATTTCTGAAAAAGAAAAATCAGCCAGGTGTGGTGGTGTATGCCTGTAGTCCCAACTATTCAGGATGCTGAGGCAGAAGGATCACCTGAGTCTAGAAGGTCTAGCCTGAGCAACAGAGAACCCCAACCCCCCAAAAATTAATAATAAAATAAAGATAAACACATAAATATGATTTTAATTATTTGCCATAAATTTCCATTGTGTCTCAGCTTTCTAACTTCCTAAATTGCTGGTGAGCTGCATATAATGTTGGATTATCATAGACTATCCTATTTTTTTCTCGTCAACAACATATGTGCATGTGTTTCTTTTGTATTACCTCTATATCTGAATCTTTTATTGCCTGAAGCATTTAGCCACATCTAAACTTATTATGTTCATCTATTTATCTAGTGTCTCCCTCACTTGACTTTTAAGAGTTTACTCAACACAGAGATTTTGCTGAACTTTTACCTCTATAGTATCCAATATCATTTCCAGCATCATAAAGGCTAAATGTATATTGTTTGGGTAACTAATAGAATGAGTAGGATGAATTGATACTTGGGTAGTAGATACAACTGATCATTTTTGGATGCATCGTCTTTGGATCTTTTTTGGATGCATCCAATATAGCAAGGGGAAAATGTGGTTCTTAATATACCTTGGGAACAGACTTCAGTCACTAGTGCTTTCAGGGATTGCCTCAGCCTCAGACATTGCTGGGAGAGCTACATCCAATAAGTAATCGATCAATGTGGAACTTGGGCCATTATAGCTGCCGAGCCTCCCGTGAGCTTGGCCAAAGCTGCCAGCGGACCTGTATCACAGCTCAACTCCTCCATGTGCCCACCCTAGCTCTGTAATATACCTCCTGCATGCTAAACCAATGAAGTCAATCTGCAAAAACTGAAACCAAAGAAAACAAAAAAGCAGAAATGCAGGCAGGCAAGTGACTATGCTACTTCTTTCAGTCATTCAGTCAGGAGCTCTCACCCTCTGCCTCTCACGACCACCAGTCAGTTATAAGGACAAAGCAATCATCAGAGGGATACAACACAGCTGTAGATTCCAGAAAGGAAATGGTGGGTCTGAATTATGGTTAGGCAGGGTGTGCTATGAGGTTCAAGGCTGCAGGTCTGAGGTCAGAGAGTTTGGCCATTGGAGTAAATAATCAGCCTGCCTTATCCTGCCTCGTTTAGAGGAGTTGCTGGAGGACCTCTGCTTGGAAACAAGTACCTACATCTGGCCTCATCAGAGAAACAGGGGCCTCCTGTGAGGGTCTTTTCAAATGCTGCACCTGCCCTGGTATGTCCTTAGGCTCTCCTTCTAGTTCCCGGGGCCTCAGTTTACCCACCTGTACATACTTCCTCCATTACTTCAAAGAAGAACTAGAAGACTTAATTAATGTTTGTCAAGCACATCTTATATGAAAGGAATCGTGTGCAGTGAGTTCAAAGTAGTCTTGGCCCTGCTGTTTCTTTCATGTGTGCTTAGAAGATTTTTCAATCTTGATAAAGACTTGAAAAAAAAAATCCCCACTTGCTCAAGTGTTTGGATTTGGGTCCTCACATTATGATGCTGTCAGCATTTTCTTTGGATATCACAGGAAAATGAATAAAAATTAGTCATACAATTGTTTCCATGATTCACATCACCATTCTCTACCACCATTCTCTGATCAAGGTTTAAAGTGTGATAATAATCCTGAGTCCCTCATTTTATCACAGCTACCCCTGCCACACACTAACACATCAGTGATAGCCATGGTGTATCAATTAATTCTCTTGCTTCAGCTTTTCCCCTGTTCCTGCTGTTTAGATCCTCTGGCTATAACTTCTTCCAGGACCTTAGCACTTTCTCCACTATAGCGACTTTCAAGGCAGGCAAACCTCCCGCAATAATGAGAAGGCATTACTTCAAACATATTTTTCCTTGTTTGTGTCAATTTCATGCTCAGGCTTCTTATGAGTATTCCTATAGCTTCAGTCTAAAATTTAAAATTTTAAGAAGACATTCTTAGTATGGTCCCTGTCTACATCTCCAATCTCACTTTCTACCATCCTCCATTCTAACACCCACACAGCTTTGCTTTTAGTTCTCCAGAGTTCTGGGGTGGGGGTGGGAGGTTGTCTCTATAACTGTAGACATAACACTTCCATCCCCTTCATCATTCCCTCTAAACCTTAATTTCCATCTTCTTTATCAAAACGTATCCTCTCCTTAACCCAACATATACCCCAACTTTTCTAAGCTATGCATACTCTACCATATCTGGAATGTAGAATAATCATTTCTGTATCTAGTTTATCACTAGTCTGTGCGTTCCCTAAGGGAAAAGGTGATATCTTTCATCTCTGTATCAACAGTGTTGTCAGAGCACTACAGATGTTCAATACATATATACGTTGAATAAATATACATGATTAAGCAGGGAGGGGAATCTGAGGCATTTTTTAACCCAGTGGATTTCAGAAAGGAGCCTCTTTTCTTACCAAAAACAAACAAGCAAACAAAGCAAGGGGGCTGTTGGTTTATCTTGAATGGATAATTCCACACCCGTTGAGGCAGAACAGGATGGGAAATCTGCAGACTGTTTTAATGAGAAAACTTCTAAGACATAAATTCTTGCAAAATGTCCCCAAGTTTCATTTGCTATTCGCAGAGCAATCTAATCGAGGAAGGAGTAGCAACTGGCGATATCCATCTGTAACTAAATTCAGCGTGAAGCCAATCACAGGACTGAGGAGAGACAAGGCCTAGATGACAACTGTGCTGTAAGTTTGGAGTTCCCACACTGGCTGATCATTGGAGTCACCTGGAAAGCAGTAGAAAATGTAGATTCCTGAGCTTCGCTTGTGGCCCAATGAATCTGAAACTCCCAGGTGGCATGGGAAGGATAGCTGAGGGATCTGTATTATAAAAAGGGCTTCCACTTGATCCTGAAAATGAACCAGATTTGGAAACCACTGACCTATGATTCATTCATTCATTTGTTTAAAAATGTACTCATTTGCTGGTTCTTTATCCCCATATTCATTTATTTAGTGAACATTAATGATGAAGAGAAAGAAGGAGCCTTAAAGGAAAAAGAAACTGTTCCTTCATCTTTCCTGGTGTTTTGTTTCTTCTAGACCCGTTCTTCAAGTTGTTCCTGGTTTTCATTCATTTCTTTTTTAACTCTTTCTCCATTTCTGAAGACAGAGATGCTTCAAAATCACACATCTCCCCTTTCTTTTCCAGTACTTTATCTCTAAAGAGTGATTTGAAGGCTAATGTACCTTTATCAAGTGTCAGAATTTTCCACAGAAAAATATTAAACCGAAGAACAATTATATTCCGCTCTGTCCTTTCCACATTTCCATCCCCTGCCCCAGGCCAGCATCAAGGTTCTGCATCCAGAGTGGTCTGAAGAAAGAGGAGGGTTATTACTCCTGGCAGAGGAAGCCTTGAATTACTGCAAATAAATGAACACTTAGCAGGCTGGTCCTGACAGGATGCCAGCTCTTGCTCAAATGAGTTAAGTCGAAAATGAACTGGATCGTAAAATTCATGGACGGTCCAGAGGAATCTAGAGCCAGGAGGAAGAAGATTTTTCAATAGAGTAATGTCCAGTTGATGAGACTTACCAGATATAGCTTCCAATTCTGAACCTTAATGAATGTTTCCTTCTCCTTGCCAAGAAGCTGGTATTCCAACACATTTATTATGTAGTTGAGCACCTTAAATCTTTTTTTCTGGCTTAAAACCCATCAAGGAGAGTGGAGGAAAGCACCAGATGCAGAATGTATGGAATCATAAACTAGCACCGTGGGAGACACTCTAGGAAACAGCACCCCCACCACACACAAACTTTATTGTCGGAGGATCTGGCTCCCTTTAAAATGACAGATGTACATTACAGTGGCTATTTTAAAATGAGTAATAGTAATAATATTTCTCATTGAATGAGAATAATTCTGCCTAATCTTAGGATTTTTTATGAGAGGAAACTTCGTGCTTAATCAATAGAATGCATTCCATTGCCAGAGGTTCACATGGTCAGTTGGAAATAGTCCCCATACCAAACTTCAACATCAAGATGGCCAATTGGGAATGGTGCCTGCTCAGCTGCTATATAAAACATCCTTGTGAAAAACACTAGTAGACAAAACTCATCCCTGACCCTTTGGATTTAGAGATGTCAATGACCTTAAACTCTCTGGTGTTGAGTGATCTTGGCAACATGAGCTTCTAAGCATGCAGTATCTACAGCAAGGAGCCGACCTATAAAACTCATGCAATAGGGTTCTCAAGATTCTCAAGCCAGGCGAAGTGGAGACTAAGGGGACACCCAAACTTTACCTGTATGATGACCACTTATGTACCCGGCATCTTAAGAAAAAAAAAAAAGATTCTATGGGCATCACATAGCTCACACAGAACATTTTTGCAAGGAAAGAAATCAGTGCTATGTGACTTCAGTTTTCTAGTTTGAGTGCTACCTCCCTGTTCCCTTCTCTCCCCAGTCTGGGAGGAGAGATTCAAAAGGAGAGAAAGACTGAAGATGTTTGTGGGTATGGTAGGCTTGGTTTTTCCCTTTGAGGCCTAAGAGTTTACGAAACAGTTGGGGATATTGGATAATATCAGAACATATTCAAAGTGACTTTACCTTAGAGCTTCCCAAAAGTACATTTTCATGATCACTAACCCCTGTTGAGGAACCCCAATGAAGTTGCGACTCAATGATGAAGGGACGCCGACATTCTTAGCACCCAATTATGTAATCTTCAGCTTTGTAACTTAGTAGCTATTCTGTGAGCCTTAGAAATGTATGCAGCCGGGCTCAGTGGCTCAGCCTGTAGATCCCGTGCTTTGGGAGGCTGAGGTGAGTGGATTGCCTGAGCCTGCAGGTTCGAGACCCACTTGGACTACTTGGCGAGACCTCATCTCTACAATAAATCAAAAACTTAGCCGGGTGTGGTATCGCATGCTTGTAGTTCCAGCTACTTGGAAGGCTGAGGCAGAAGGATCGCTGGAGCCCAGCAGGTCGAGGCTGCAGTGGCTGGGAGCGGCCACTGCACTCCAGTCTGGG